>WBZZ01004306.1:342500-347500 GCA_019918135.1 Paulinella micropora | reverse complement strand
GTTGTAAAAACATATCGTTTTTTCTCTTCTTCGACTTGGCTTTTTGCTGAAAAATGTATCATTTTCCCCCTTCGATTTGGCTTTGCTGTAAAAATATATCGCTTTTTCCGTTCAACTTGTGGTTGGCGCAAACACATCGCTTTTACTGTTCGACTTGGCTTTGTTGTGAAAATGGATCGACATACATACATACATACATACATACACATAAATACATAAATACATATATACATATAGATACATAGATACATGCATGCGTGCGTGCGTGTGTATACGTACAAACATCCTACCCCGCTCCATGGACCTTTGCACTTAATCAATCAATATTATGATGTACAAAAATGCGGAGCAACCGTTGGAAAGCTCTTGTCCTGAGCTTCAAACGGTGGCTCCAGCATCGCCGTAGCAATCACATTGATTCAGAATGTTGAGCCTCAAAAATTGAACTATGGTATTTCGCCGTTTGAATGTCCTTTGTAATAGTAATAGAATTGCTTGATTTGCCTTGACAGTGAAATCCGCTTGCTCACTGTTGTTTCACATTGATAGAGAAATTGTTGAGCTCAAAATGGAACTATTTCGCTATTTGAATCTCGTTTGTAATTACTGTAGTAGATTTATTGACTTGCCTTGACAGTGAAAACCAACTGCACACTGCTGCTGGCAGCTATCTACTTACCATGCTAAGCTGACTCATGCTACTCAGTCATCACACAATTAGTTAGTCAAGTCCAAGGATTTATATAAGCTTAATGCAACCATTCAATACTGTACGTATTAACCAATAAATAAACTTGAATTATATACCGGTAACTTCAAGGCTAAGTTCCTGGTCCGAAAAGCAGAAAACGGGCATCAGGAAAACGGCTACAGCCCGGGTCATTGATATTACCGTCTGTAACAGTAACTTCACAAAAATGACAAACTTGATTCAATTATTCGTATAAGCAACTTGAAGTCTTCTCAGACATGATTATCATTTAATTATTAATATATGTTTTTTTACGCAAACACGTTTAATATTGTAAGAGAACTTGGCTTATGATATTAATAAGCTTAAGCCGCTTACTTGCCACTAGTACTACCTGGAATAACTTGACTCGTGGGACGTATGCCGGCCCACCCGGTATATAATAGCATTACCCTATGTTCGGTCTGTCGATCAGTTACTAGTCCTTGAAAGTTGGCTTCGAGAGTACGGAGTCCCTGAAAGTTCTATGTTAGGTATTCCTCATTCTTCATGTCGTTAGGTAGACGTTCTAGTATATCAAGTTCAAGTTATTGTATTAAATATTGAGCCCGGCTCCGACGGTCACTGCAACTTCAACTTTGAACAGACGCGGTCCCGGCCGACGCGTAAGATTACTAGTCATGATGATCATGTTGGACCGTCCAGCCTCAGGCTGATCGGACTCCCGTCAAACCGTGGCTTTAAGTTGGGCGGCGGGTACGTTGGATAGTCAAACTTCAAGTTCAAGTTGTGTTACTCAGTAGTACGTGACCGGCTTGACTCTGACTCTGTCTCGGAGTTATGATTTACTTCAACGGTGAAAGTTCTGTAACTGAGTCATTGGCAGTATTCAGTCAAGTTCTGAGTAGTGACAGCCTACGGTGAGTCGGGAGTCACAAGATGATTAGGAGCCGGTCACACTAACCGTTCAACTTACTGAATTAGTTCAAGTCTTCAAGCCTTGAATTGTCTTCTTAGTTGTGCCCGTTACTACACTTTTATCATTATGTACTAGTACTGGACCATAACATTGAGTCACCTAGCAGTATTACAGTTACTCACGCACCGTTTTAGCAAGTTTAGCCTCCGCCGCCTCAAGTTGCTGTCTCGGGCCTGGTACTACGGATCAGTCAGTTCTGAGTTGATGCCTTCGGATTACCAGGCTCAGTGAAGTGGCTGTGCCGAGCTACCTGGCTTCTTACGGAGTCTTCCGGCAAACCGCAATGAAAGGTAGGGTAAGGTCCGTAAGTGACCGGTTTATACCAATCAACGGTTATGAGCCGCTGGGAAAATGGTTCATCACAGCAATACGCAAACTGGAAACAGTTTTTATCTCACGCGGAGGATTAGATACCCTGGCAGATTCCGTCTCGTTTGGAGTTTGGTTGAGAAGATGGCTAGGCTCCGCGCTCCCTCGGAACACCAGTGCAGTGAACTGCCCCACCCCTGTCGATCTTTGAGGATCGGCGCTCGGATCCTATCGCTTCCCAGCAGGAACTCCCGCTGGTTGTATTTGGCCTCCTCTGGGGGGATCCAGAGGGTCACTGAGCTCCAGGCCCCATCACTTGGTCACCTGGAGCCTGCGTTCCTCGTCCGCCAAGTTGGAGACGGGGTGCGGTAGAGGTCAGCATAGTGCGGAGGCTCCCGGAGAGCCTCCGGAGGGGTAGTCTCCATGGCCGAGTCCGACTGGACGTCGAGGACTCGCCGGGAACTCGTGCTGGTTCCGGTCAAAAGCTTGGTTCTGGAGGAGTCTATTCGGTCGCTTGGACTCCCGCTTGGCGCGTTTGATTTCCTCGAGACGATTGTCGATCTTGCGTCTGGCCTTAGCTATAGCTAGGACTTTAATAATAAGAGCGTCGGGGAGCAGAAAAGTTAAGTCCAGCGGGTCCGTCGAACATGGCTCTTCCAGGATGTACCCGACCAGATCCCCGTCCATCCGCAGCGTTTGGCAAATGTTTATCCAGAGCCTGGTCAGGTGGGATCCGGGATGTCGCGGGACCCGTCGCTGAAGCCCTTTAGTGATGGACTGAAGGGCGGTCAACATGCGAGGAGCCTGTGATCTTCCGCTTGGTCTTAGGGGGTCGGGGTTGCCTCCTTCGGAGCGGTGGTGGCTGCGGCGGAGCGATTAGGCTAGCAAGTGGCGGGGCTGGGATAGGGGCAGCAGAAGGTGCAGCATCGCTCACTTGTGGTCCGGCAGCTTCGGCCACACACCTGTACCCAAAACGTCTCAAGAAAAAGTATTAACACCCAGGAAGCGCATCATCAAACATTCCCGCCCCTTTCTTTTTCTCTCGACACCTCTGTTTGCTCAGAAAATTTCCGAAAATCTGAGGAAAATTTCCATACCCCGTTGATTTTATTAGCGACTCCAGATTGTTACAATGGTACGATATTTAATAACCGATAACTGTCCTAACGATACGAAGACTGAGGAATACCTAAAGAAGGGACTCCGTAGCCTCCAGACCAATGATAACCGACAGACCGGAACGGTAAGTATTGACATTATATACCGGGTGGGCCGGCATAGCCTGTGAATTGACAGAGCCTCACTTGGCCGAAAAAAGGAAATTGCTAGAGCAAACCCAAGTGTAAATTATTAGTAAAGGTAAAAAACAAAAATAAGTTTGACTTAGCGCATTTAAGTATTTTCGACAGTTCCTCAGGGAGTTATTTATTAAATTCTGAATATATAACTAACGTGCCACCGACTCAGTAGTACGTGCCATTATTGCTGCGCGTCACCGGCAGGTGTTCAGGAGTCACTGCCGGGCTTCAGTCAGTCGGGACTCCGTGACACGGCTCAGAATCGGGCTCTACTCCGACCAGAGTCATTGACAAAGCCGGGCCGGTACTATCATATTTGACTCAGGCACGGTATCGGTGGCATCTCAAATAATATATCATGGCCGCCGCGGCCGCGCCGCCGGCCCGGCCGGGGAGTCAACGCCAGTTCATTTTCAGACACTGACATCATCTTGACTTTCAGAAATTCAAGGCACCTCACTGATGACTCAATCATCGGACTCAAGATCATTTACATACTGACGGAGGCTCAGTGTCTGCCACTGCGGCGGCGCCGTGCCACTGCACGGTCCAAAACTTTATTAATAACAAGGGCAGTGGCGGGACTCTCACAAACCGGGCCAGTTGAGTCCTGCAGTACTACTGCTGCCATCAGGCTACCCTTCCTCTATGACCCGCCGCCGGCACGGTGACGGAGGCCGCTGGTGGCCCGCGACCGGCCGATCATAAGCTGCCCGGGCTCGCCGGCGGTGGCAGGGTCTCTGAGATTCAGTACGACCGTGATGGTAGGCGGCACATGATTGCGGTTTGGGATCCGCCCGGATCCGGGCCCGTCGCAATTGACGGCGGCGCGGCGGCGCGCACTGCAGTTGAATCGGTCAAGCGATCCTGTCACAGAGGAGCCACCGCATCTTCGAAGGAAACACTGGTCACCTTCAGTCTTGACTCCGTCGAAACCGGCGCCCACTGAATCCACCGTCGGATGATCGGATGTTATTAATAACAGAAACGGTGACAAAATCACTGCAGTGGCATGATCATTGTTCGAAATTTTTCAAGCAGTCTCCCAGAACATACAACCGTGTAACGGACCGCTGCAGTTCATCGCGGCCAACTCTGTCCACCTGTTTGCCGCCTTCGACTCCATCAAATTGAAACAAATCAGTCAACCGTTGAACGAGGGATCGGTGTCGTCGTCCACACCTCCTGCAACATAGATCAGCATGTCTGTTCAAACTGCGTCCAAGAGCACCAGGGCTGTGTCCCTGCATGCTGCCGTCACTGTCATCGGAATCCCCTCTGCACACTGCGGCTCCCGGAGGCTTGTTCGTGCTGAGCAAAAACTTCTACTTCAACGAGCGCGTAGAAGCTTTGAACTAAACAGGTTCCTGCTCGCGTATATGAGATCATCCAACATCACACTTGCCAAAGCCGTCCATGTCAGTTGGTCATTTGCGCCACCACCTCCGTAGAGGCCACCGGTCCTCTAAGCCTTTCGGGTCGTACCTCGTCAAAAAGTCGTCATCATGCAGTCCAGCGATGACGTAAGACCTCGCCACGCTCGACAATTGTTCCTCATTGTCCTCCCGTTTGCCCATGACGCTCCGCACCGGTACTACTTTGTACTCCTTCATCACGACCACTGTCTCCTCCTTCAACAGCTGCGCGCGAGTACACACCAAATCCACCTCCACCTCCATCTTCACCTCCACCTCGCTGCAGTTTTCCAGTTCCCGCACTAGTT
>WBZZ01004306.1:322500-327500 GCA_019918135.1 Paulinella micropora | reverse complement strand
ACAATATTCGCGGTATTGGCGGTGATCTTTTTTTGGAAATTTACCTCATGTTCGCCTGCGTGCTTATCTATGTACGTCTCTATGCATGTATATATGTATGTGTTTTGTGTGCTGTAGGTAGCAAGAAGGACGCACGTCGACTATGGAACATTGCTCAGGTAGATAGATAGGTAGGTAGATAGATAGATGAGATATCGACTAATGTCAGAAAAAAGGAGCTTCTGATTTCGTCAACCAAGGAAGTCTGTGAATAAAGTATTGACCCGATGCCCAGCTAAGCCGTGATGTTTGCACGGAAGGGACTGATACAGGCGATACCATAGCTCCCTAGTACCAGGCGGGGCCAGGGCTCGTTCCATAAGCGCCCCTTGCAGAACGAGCTCCCACCTCCATTACAGAGGGCCCAGTAAGCAGATGGAGTTTCGAGACTGTTCGACAGTCTAGTATAAACCGACAGAGCACTGTGGGTTTTATTCCGGGCTCAACAAGCGAGAAAGGGCACCCTGAGGGAACAGGATTGTGCTTCCAGATAGATAGATAGATAGATAGATAGATAGATAGATAGATAGATAGATAGATAGATAGATAGATGGATGGATGGATAGATAGATAGATAGATAGATAGATAGATAGATAGATAGATAGATAGATAGATAGATAGATAGATAGGATAGATAGTATAGATAGTATAGATAGTATAGATAGTATAGATAGGATACCTACCTACCTACCTACCTACCTAGTACCTACCTACCTCTGAAACTAACTGCTTTTTGAGTTGCGTGTGTGTGTGTGTGTGTGTGTTTGTCACGTCTTGGGCTGTTTGTATGTCACAGGCGCCCGCCTTCTCGTACAAGAACTTGCTGTCTCATAGCCCATGCCACTCCCTTACAGACTACTCAGACTACACACGACGAGTTGCGTGTGTGTGTGTGTGTGTGTGTCTGTGTGTGTGTGTGTGTGTTTGTCACGTCTTGGGCTGTTTGTATGTCACAGGCGCCCGCCTTTTCCTACAAGAACCTGCTGGTTCATAGCCCATGCCACTCCCTTACAGACTACTCAGACTACACACGACTCCTCAAGCGCACAGGTCCATTAGATAGACAGATAGCCCATGCCACTCCCTTACAGACTAATCAGACCACACACGACTCCTCAAGCGCACAGATCCGATAGATAGATAGATACTCTACCTATCTACATATTAGTGATATAAAATGTTTTATATTACATACTTTATATATATATATATATGCATATATATATATGTATATATATATATATATATATAAAGTTATATATATATATGTGTGTGTAATATATATATACTATATATATATATGTGCGTCTGTATGCAGGTACTTCTGCTTTGAACGCTATGGGGCACATGGCTACGGTCAGACCTCTCTCTCTCTCTCTCTCTCTCTCTCTCTCTCATTGTATATAGATATATTTAGATCTAATTACATCATATCATATCATATCCTATCCTATCCTATCCTATCCTATCATATCATATCCTATCCTATCCTATCCTATGCTATCCTATCCTATCCTATGCTATGCTATCCTATCCTCTCCTATCCTATCCTATCCTATCCTATCCTATCCTATCCTATCCTATCCTATCCTATCCTATCCTAATCCTAATCCTAATCCTAATCCTATCCCTATCCCTATCCCTATCCCTATCCCTATCCTTATCCCTATCCCTATCGCTATCCCTATCCCTATCCCTATCCCTATCCCTATCTCTATCTCTATCGCTATCCCTATCCCTATCCCTATCCTATCCTATCCTAATCCTATCCTATCCTATCCTATCCTATCCTATTTTTTATCATATCATATCCCATGTTTGTCTCTCCAGGCGCCCCATCTCCCATCTCCTGTCTTCGCTCGCTTTGAAGCGCGCCGCGAGAGCGCCGGCCCCGACTGGTTAGATCGCTCTCTCTCTCTCTCTCTCTCTCTCTCTCTCTCTCTCTCTCTCTCTCTCTCTCTCTCTTAGATTCCGTTTATGCCTGATGTAAATCCATTGATTCCGTCTTATTCTCCGTTCAGCCGCATCGGCGCCCAAAGGATTTTTCACGAGTTCCCTTCGTGTAAAAGCTGCCACTTTATGCTCCCTCTCTCTCTCTCTCTCTCTCTCTCTCTCTCAGCTTTCAAATGAGGCTACTCAAGCAATTACAAAGAAGAAATGGCTGAGAACAAAAACCTTTAGATTATTCAGAAAGCTGATAGCCTGACTCTTTACACACGCACGATAAAAAGGCAGTAGTGAGGCAGAGGCTGGAACAAAAAAAAAAAAAAAAAAAAAAAAAAAAAAGGGCAGCAATTAGGCAGTGGTTGGGGGCGAAAGGCAGTAGTAAGGCAGTGGCTAGGACAAAAAAGGCAGTAGTGAGGCAGCGGCTGGACAAAAAAGGGCAGTAATGGATACGTGTGTGGTGCATCTATCTGTCTATCTATCTATCTATCTATCTATCTATCTATCTATCTATCTGTCTGTCTATCTATCTGTCTGTCTATCTATTTATCTATCTATTTATCTATCTATCTATCTATCTATCTATGTAGTTGGCCGGTGTTGTTGCCACGGGCCCAGCGGCGCGTGCTGATGGAGCACGGCGGCGGACGAGACTGGGAGGTCACTGTCATTCTCTTCCATGCATCTTATGCTTTCTTTCCTTCCCTCTTCCTTCCGTTCTTGTTCTTTCACACACAGACATATGCTAGCATACATGTTTATATGTATATGTAAATGTATATACGCACACTTACACGCAAACACACACACACACACACACGCACACTCATACAGACATACATACACACACACATACACATATATATACAGACACACACACACACGCAAGTGCCCACTGTATTGTGCCTTGTGCAGGAGCAGCGTGACAACGTCGCCCCGCGCCTCACTTGTCCCGCCTGCGGTGCGAAAGCTGGCGCCACCGGCGAGCAGCCGCCCGCCGACCCCGCCGGCGCGGCCGCCCCGAATGGCACTGGCAAGGAAACGAAAAAGTCCAGCAAGACGGCGGCGGCCCGCTCCAGCCGAGAAAAGAAAGAGAAAGAACCCAAAAGCGTGGCACCGGCCGCAGCGGTGGCGCCGGCAGCCGGGATTAACGGGCCGGTGGCGTCGAATTCGCCGAAAAATGCGGCGGTGGGTGCGGCCACCACCGCCGCCCCGACCGGTGGGCCGGCCCAAGCTAAGTGCAGCCACGAGTTCCATACCCGGCCGGCCGCGCAGCTGGAGGTTGTGCCCAGCAGTAAGGGCAGCAAGCACAACAAAGATGCGAACAAGCCCTTCCACTACACACACAGCCACGCACACCACCTCAACCATACCCACCAGTTTCCCAACCGTCACCTGGGCGACCACCCGGCCAGTCCCAAGCCTAACGGTGTAGTCAAGGAGTCCCGCAAACGCCCCAAGCGGCCCAGGCCGCTGCTCGACTTGAACTGGTTGGAGGGCATCGTGCGGAGTAGCCTAGCGCAGCAAACTGCGCGGCACGGGCTGGTGGGGGCGACTGCGGATGCGGCCAACGCGATTGTGCAGGCTGTGGACGCGCACATGCGCCGCCGCCTGCTGCTGCCTCCCGCGCCGAACCGGATCAAGCACAAGAAGCAGAAGCACGCAGGGCCAGAAGAGGAAAAAAGCAAAAACCCAACCACCAAGGACGAGCCCAAGCCTGCTGGGGGCAAGGTGGAGGTGTCTGCCGCCAACGCAAATGCTCCCAACGGCACTGCTGCTGCTACGTCCATGCCGCCCCCCCTGCTCCCCCCACTGCAAGCGCAGGCCGCTGCCCCCGAGCTCTGCACTTCTCCTCTCTCCCCTCTCTCCCCTTCCTCCGACTTCCCTTCCGTCATCCCCAAGACCGAGCAGCTGGACGTCTCGTTTCCCACTCTGCCCACCGTGGCCCGGCCGGAACCCCAACCGATTTTCCCGGCCCCCGGCCCGAATTTTGCGGCCGCTTGTGGGGCCGGGGGCAGCCCTCCTACCGAGGATTCCATCGCGTGTTACTTTATGGACGAGGATGAACCTGACGCACAATCACAGCCAGCCAGTGCACAACTCCCCTCCGCACAACCACCCCTGTCCTCGCCAGGCACGGCCGGCCCGCTCGCTTTCCCCATGCCGCAGGTAGAAGCATATGATCGATCTCTGTCTATCTATCTATTTATCTATCTATCTATCTATCTATCTATCTATCTATATCTCTCTCTCTATATATATATATATATATATCTATCTATCTATCTATCTATCTATCTCTCTCTCTCTCTCTCTCTCTCTCTCCCTCTCTCTCACTCACTCACTCACTCACTCTCTCTCTCTACATGTTTTGTATGTAATATAGGTCCGTTCCTCGGATGGCCCAGGGCAGGTGGTGACTCTCTCTCTCTCTCTCTCTCTCTCTCTCTCTCTCTCTCCCTCTCTCTCCCTCTCTCTCTCTCTCTCTCTCTCTCTCTCTCTCCCTCTCTCTCCCTCTCTCTCTCTCTCTCGCACACACACACACACACACACACATACATACAGACACACACACACACACACACACTCTACATATATACATGTAATATAGGTTCGTTCGTCGGATGGCGCAGTGCAGGTGGTTGCGAATTTGGTACCTTTCAACCCGGCTTCAAGGTTCGCTGCCTACCAACCTACCTACCTACCCATCTATTCATATCTTTGTCTCTCTCTCTCTCTCTCTCTCTCTCTATCTCTCTACCTACCTACCTACCTACCTACCTACCTACCTACCTACCTACCTACCTGCCTACCTGTCCACCTGCCTACCTGCCTACCCATCCACCTGCCTGCTAGCTTACCCGTGCAAACAAGTGTGTATATCTACGTACCTAGCCCGGAGACGGAGTCGGCTAGCTTGGCCGGCCCGTCACCGCCACCTGTGTCGGCCGGCCCGGTGCCTGCAGGACCGGCCGTACCCGCTCCGGCCGCGCCACCAGAGCCTGTGTTCAAGGTG
>WBZZ01004306.1:310000-315000 GCA_019918135.1 Paulinella micropora | reverse complement strand
ACAATACAATACATACATACATACATAACATATATATGCTTCTCCATCTCCCTCTGCTGAAGAACATCCTCCTGCTACTATACATACTTACAACACATACATACAATACGTACAATACGATACATACAATACAATACATGCATACCATACATACATAACATAAATATAGGCTTCTCCATCTCCCTCTGCTGAACAGCCTCCTGCTACTATACATGCATACAATACATACATACAATACATACAATACAATACATACAATACAATACATACATAACATAGATATAGGCTTCTTCATCTCCCTCTGCATACATACATACATACATACATACATACATACATACAATACATACATACAATACATACATACAATACATACATAACATAGATATAGGCTTCTCCATCTCCCTCTGCATACATACATACATACAATACATACATACAATACATAACATACAATACATACATAACATAGATATAGGCTTCTCCATCTCCCTCTGCATACATACATACATACAATACATGCACACAATACATACATACAATACATACATACAATACATACATACAATACATGCATAACATATATATAGGCTTCTCCATCTCCCTCTGCATACATACATACATACAATACATACAAATACATACATACGATACATACATACGATACATACATAACATAGATATAGGCTTCTCCATCTCCCTCTGCATACAAACATACATACAATGCATACATACAATACATACAATACATACATAACATAGATATAGGCTTCTCCATCTCCCTCTGCATACAAACATACATACAATACATACATACAATACATACATAACATAGATATAGGCTTCTCCATCTCCCTCTGCATACATACATACATACAATACATGCATACAGTACATACATACAATACATACATACAATACATACATGACATATATTTAGGCTTCTCCATCTCCCTCTGCATACATACATACATACAATATATACATACAGTACATACATACAATACATACATAACATAGATATAGGCTTCTCCATCTCCCTCTGCATACATACATACATACAATACATACATACAATACATACATACAATACATACATAACATAGATATAGGCTTCTCCATCTCCCTCTGCATACATACATACATACAATACATACAATACAATACATACAACACAATACATACATAACATAGATATAGGCTCCATCTCCCTCTACATACATACAATACATACATACAATACATACATAACATATATTTAGGCTTCTCCATCTTCCTCTGCTGAAGAGCCGCCTCCTACTACAATGGTCTGTGTCTATCTATCTATATATCTATCTACCTATCTACCTATCTACCTATCTATCTACCTATTTATCTACCTACCTACCTACCTACCTACCTATCTATCTACCTATCTATCTATATATCTATCGATCTATCTATCTATCTATCTATCTATCTATCTATCTACCTACCTACCTACCTACCTACCTATGTATCTATCTATCTATCTATCTTATCTATCTATCTATCTATCTTATCTTATCTATCTATCTATCTATCTATCTATCTATCTATATATCTATCTATCTATCTATCTATCTATCTACCTATATATCTTTTTACCTATCTACCTATCTACCTATCTACCTACCTACCCATCTACCTATCTACCTATCTATCTACAAATCCCTCTACATGATTTTTCCAGGCCAAGGCTAAGCCTATCTACCTATCTATTATTTATTTCCACCACATCGAAAAACTAAGACATTTTTTGGACCCGACCCGAACAGTGTGGTCACTTGACTGAAAAGTGACCATGGCCACGAAAAAAGTTGGGAAGGTCACAAGTCCATGGCCACGTGATCACAATTGTGACAGCCATGGCCTGAAAAAATTCAAAGGGCTAGCACAATGGGCCACAGCTTTTCACAGTCAAGTGACCATCCTGCTCCGGCCGAGACCAAATGTCTTATTTTTTCACTGATTTTTGATGCGGTGGAAACAATTAAATACGTATCTATCTACTAATCCTTCTACATGATGATTTTTCCAGGCCAAGGCTGAGCCTACGGAATCTTCTGGAGTCATGATGGTCTCTACTGTCGGTGGTCCTTCCTTCTTAACAACAACAACAACACCGGCAACCACAACAACCACAACCACAACCACACCTGGTCCCTCCCCTGCGCCTTCTCCTTCTTCCTCGTCGTTCTCTTCCTCCTCTTCTTCTTCGACTTCATCTTCGTCTTTAGCATCCTCCGCTTCTTCAGCATCTGCGATCGCTTCTTCTTCTTCGTCCAGTCTACCCCCGCTATCCCCAGCCAACTCACAATCCAGAACCGCCCTTGCCACTGGTTCCTATCTATCTTTCTTCCTTTCTTCTTGCTTGCTTACTTACTTTCTTACTAGTTACTTACTTTACTTACTTTACTTACTTACTTACTTACTTACTTACTTACTTACTTACTTGCTTACTTACTTACTTACTTACTTACTTACTTACTTTACTTTATTTTACTTTACTTTACTTTACTTTACTTTACTTTACTTTACTTACCTTACTTACTTACTTACTTACTTACTTACTTTACTTTACTTAACTTACCTTACCTTACCTTACCTTACCTTACCTTACCTTACCTTCCCTTCCCTTCCCTTCCCTAACTTCACTTCACTTCACTTCACTTCACTTCACTTCACTTCCTTCCTTCCTTCCTTCCTTCTTACCTTACCTTACCTTACCTTACCTTACCTTACCTTACCTCACCTCACCTCACCTCACCTCACCTCACCTCACCTCACCTCACCTTACCTTACCTTACCTTACCTTACCTTACCTTACCTTACCTTACCGTACCGTACCGTACCGTACCGTACCTTACCTTACCCTTACCTCTACCTTAACCTTAACCTTAACCTTAACCTTAACCTTAACCTTGACCTTGACCTTGACCTTGACCTTGACCTTGACCTTGACCTTGACCTTGACCTTGACCTTGACCTTGACCTTGACCTTGACCTTAACCTTAACCTTAACCTTACCTTACCTTACCTTACTTACTTGCCTTACTTACTTGCCTACTTACTTTACTTTACTTACTTACTTACTTACTTACTTATTTACTTACTTACCTACTGATTTACTTACTTACTTACTTACTTACTTACTTACTTACTTACTTACTTTCCTTACTTACTTTCCTTACTTATTTACTTTACTTACTTACTTATTACCTTACTTACTTACTTACTTACTTACTTACTTACTTACTTAGTTACTTTTTTACTTACTTACTTACTTCTTCTCTCGCCAGCTAACTCACACCTATCTATCTATCTATCTATTTATCTATCTATCTATCTATCCATCTATCTATATATCCAACTATCCATCTATCTATCTATCTATCTATCTATCCATCCATCCATCTATCTAATCCAGAAACGCCGTTGCCACTGGTCAATATTTTTCTGCCTATCTATCTACCAATCTAACCGTCTCTTACCCCCGCTATCCCCAGCCAACTCACAGTCCAGAACCGCCGCTGCCACTGATTTCTTTTCTTTTTCTTTTTATTTTCTTTTCTTTCCTTTCTTTCTTTCTTTCCTTCCTTCCTTTCTTTCTTTCTTTCTTTCCTTCTTCCCTTCCTACCTTCCTTCCCTCCTCCATTCCTTCCTTTCTTGTGGTCCATTTCTTTCTTTTTCTCTCTCTCTCTCTCTATATATATATATATATATATATATATGGTTTCATGTATTAAGGACAAGTGAAAAATTTCGGCCAGGAAATATTTCGGCCAGTTATTTTCCACCGCAAAATACGTTGTTTTTGCACAAAACTTTGGGTGGCCGGGATTCTTCCCTAGTCTTTCACCGCAAGATACGTTATTTTTTTGCTAAAATTTGAGGTGGCCGAAATTTTCCATTTGTCCTTAGCTTTGAAATCGTGTCTTTGTCCATTCGGCCTGCTTGTATTCATATTCTAATGATGTGTATTGAGATGTATGTATGAATGTATTTGTATCATTTTTCGTACAGGCAACGCTCAATCATCACAGCCATCGTCTACTGCGACCCCCTCATCCACGACTCCAGGTGGCCTCTATCTATCTATCTATCTATCTACCTATCTATCTATCTATCTATCTATCTATCTCTATCTATCTATCTATCTATCTATCTATCTATCCCATCGTCTACTGCGACCCCCTCATCCACGACTCCAGGTGGCCACTATCTATCTATCTATCTATCTATCCCATCTATTTGCTTACTTGATTACTTACTGACTTATTACTTACTTACTTACTTACTTACTTACTTACCTACTTACCTACTTACTTACTTACTTACTTACTTACTTACTTAACTTCAGCTTCCGTCTTCATCCTTCTCGTCCTCTTCTTCTTCCTCCTTCTTCTTCTTCCCCGTCCTCTTCCTCCTCATCCTCTTCTTCCTCATCCTCTTGTTCCTCGTCCTCCTCTTCTTCCTGTTTCTTGCCGTTCCTTTGGGTTTCTTCCCTTACTTACTTACTTACTTACTTACTTACTTACTTACTTTCTTACTTACTTTCTTACTTACTTACTTACTTACTTTCTTACTTACTTTCTTACTTACTTACTTACTTACTTACTTACTTACTTACTTACTTACTTACTTACTTATTTACTTACTTACTTACCTACTTACTTACTTTCTTATTTACTTACTTACTTACTTACTTACTTTCTTTACTTTACTTTACTTTACTTTACTTTACTTTACTTTACTTAACTTAACTTACTTACTTACTTACTTACTTACTTACTTACTTACTTCTTACTTACTTTCTTACTTTCTTACTTACTTGCTTACTTACTTACTTACTTGCTTACCTTCTTTCTTACCTTCTTTCTTTCTTTCTTTCTTACTTTCTTACTTTCTTACTTACTTACTTTCTTACTTACTTTCTTACTTTCTTACTTACTTACTTTCTTTCTTACTTTCTTACTTTC
>WBZZ01004306.1:267500-305000 GCA_019918135.1 Paulinella micropora | reverse complement strand
ATATGCACAGATGCATTTTTTGGAGAAAAAAACGGTCGAAAGGACCGGTCTTCTTGGTTGTACATGCAACACAAAGGCATCATGAAGTATTGAACTCTTGATATGCATAGTCGTGAGGTAGGAACAGAACTTTGGTTCCAGTTATCCTCAGGATTTTTAAAACCTAGCTCTGTTTCGATCAACTGATCATTAACACCCCACTTGTTAATTTAAGGATTTTTAACCCAAGCATCAGAGCTATAGTATGCGCTCATGCAAGGACTAAAATCCAGCAACTAGGTCGCATCTGTTTGCGGTGCCGATTTCAGTAGAACTATCGGCACCTCAAACAAACTGCGCAGCAAGAGTAATCTACGCCCATCAACAAGTCAGTGTTGTCTTCTTCGGACTTCTCTGTCACATTAGACCGAGAAGTCCGAAGACGACCAGCAATCAGCAACTTCATGTGAAGCTGAACAGTAGCACTTCCAAGAAGCTGAACAGTTGCGCGTAGTCATCGACGTTCCGGAGCCTCATCAGCGCTGGCTGAATTTATTCACAAGCAAGCTAGTGAATGGAACCAGCCAAGCTAGTAACGTTGTCATCAGGCGCAGAGTGTTTGCATTTCCAAGTCGCCAATAATCGCGCAACTTGGAATTGCAGAGAAACCAACAAGAAGCAGTTCATCCTCAGAGAACCCAGCTTCTTGTAGCCTTTCATTCTTTCCCTATATACTAGGTTGAAATACTTAAAGCAAAAAGAATTGAACTTGTGGGTGCCCCAATGGAGAAAAAAAAAAAAAAACTTCTGCAGGAAACAATATTGTTCAATAGCCGCATACTAGGTCACAAAGCAAGTGTGCTCTACAAAGTGTTTGGACAATCTTTTGTCCAAAAACTAGGTAGAGTGCCAGCAAGAAACGTCGCCAAGATTGCTGCACCGACACATGTTGCAATTCAAGCTTAGAAGTACAACATCAAGCGATGCACAAGAAACGGTTCACCCGCAGAGAACCAAGCTTCTTACTTTATGGAATTCTCCTGCCTCTGCAACATTTAAATACATTTGATTTATGAACATGTACTTGTGGGTTCTTCACGTGGCACTTCCCCCGGGAAAAGTCGTAAAGCAGAAAACTTTGAATTTCCGATCTTTACTAATATAAAGATCGGCAATTCAAACGTCAGTAACAACCGATGTCATTGGTTACGAAAGCAAGGCTCACGCGCGTCTGAATCATTACGGAGCGAATGTGCCTTGCTAACGAGCATCGTCCCAGGCGGAGTACCAAGGGAACCAGGCGGTCTTAGAAGATATGAGCCTTGTGACCTTAGATTTGTTAAGTCAGGCTTAAGCCGGGTTAACCAATCCAAAATCACCAGTAACTGAGGAAGCAGTCCATCCGCAGAGAACCAAGCTTCCTATTTTTATTTTACTTGCTCGTGCAAGGTGGAAATGATTTTTCTGCAAGAATTTCTGCTTGTGGGATTTATTTTTCCAAAATTGACCTCGACAACGTGACCTATGACATGAGCTGCAATAGACTGTGAAGAAATTTTATTACCAGCCTCACATGCAAAGCAACATTATTGACCAGCACCGGACACAACTGTGGTTCTACTTATCCGTAGGATTTTTAGTACCAAAGCCTGTTTGCTTCCACTGAGTTTATTAAACAGTTACGTCGATGTAAATTTTCTTGATGTAGGATAAAGTGAAAACCGGTAGCTTGATCCCAGTGTTTTGAGAAAAGTTTCTGACCACATTGCTCAACATTGCACTTGCGGAGTCGACAGTTTACTGATTCATACTCTGAGCGATCATGACATCCAAACAAGACCCGCAATTCTTCATATGTAGTCGTGGTAGAGACCACAGACAATGTTTCTAGTAAAAAACAAGCTGCATTAGTGACTTGGACCCTGAGCAACAAAAAAAAAATCATAAGTCTTCACGTGTTGACCTCGCCCTCTTGCGTACATTGCATTGCACGCTTGAAGAACTTGCAGACTCTGAGTTATCCTCGGCATCTGAGGAAGAGGGAGAAGTTACAGGTCGTTTTTTGTTTGATTTTCGAGTTGGATTTAGAGCTGGAGCCTGCTTGACAGCCTCCACGATGTGCAGGCCTGGAGTAGCCCGCAGTCTGATGTCGCTGGTGATGAGCCTGATGAGGTTTTGTCGAATCATGTTCCCTTTTGTGAGCAGGTCCGAAGATTTTCCCCAGTGCACTAACATCGGAGCTGCAAGTTGCTGCCCTTGAACCTGGTTATTTTCGTCGCTCCCGGCCAGAAATAGATTTTCATCGGGTGTGATCTTGAACCTCATGTCATTGTCCACATCTTGGCCCTGTGATCGCAGAGTTTCCATCAACCTCTGGTCCTTCTCCGTGATTTTTTCCTTTTTCTCACCGTACTTTCCTAGAAACACGTCCCCCTCCTCTCCGTACCAACGAACCCTCATCCATGTTGCACAACCCAGACGGTCCTGGAAAATTTTCAGGATCTTGAACACGCACACAGGCTGCTGGGTTTTTCCTGACTCTTCTTCGACCGAGTACTCAACTCTAGCCAAGACCATATCATTAGGCTTCAGGAAAGGTTGTCTCTTTTTCAAGGCTGCGGTGTTATCATCTCTTCTCTTCTCAGCTCCGTCTGTCGATCGACCTTGGTTAGGGAAGCGGATATCGAATTTCTCGAGCGGAGTGATGTCTCCAAGGTGGGCGTCCTGGGCTGTGACTCGGTTTGAATTTCGACTTGCAGTCGCCAACTGGTTTCGATTGACTGGCAGGAATGAAACCTGCGGCAAGTTGGAGTCAGGTGCACCACCTACAGAGGTATTCGCTTCCCTTGCAAACCCAACACCTTCTAATAGTACATCCTGCTGGTCGGTTGTAGAAGGACCATCGAATTCAATTGCCTGCTCGTTTGAATCAATCATCTCTACAGCATCAAAAGAAATTGCAGCGTCTTCAGTTAAATTACTTCCAGTGACGGAATTGGAGGTAAGCTCAGGCTGCTCTTGCACGTCTCTTCCTCCTGCCTGTGATTGCTTGCGTTTGGTGGTTCTTGCTGCTGAGATTCCTGCTGTAGAAAAGCACACCAGCATGTTTGTGCATTGAAGAGCAACACCAGAGATGTTATAAGTGGCACATGGAGGAAGTAAACAATTTTGTACTGTTTTGCAAACAAACTCAAGGTGGTGAGTGCTTCAATGTTGAGACATGAAGCTGCAGATTGTTGCATGCAAGAGGACTCTTACCTGGTGCTCAGGCACTTCTCTATGGGCTTGCAGAAAAGTGTGGTAAAAACCCCAGGTTTCAGGTCCTACAATTTCTTCTTGCAACGCCAAATCTCGAGTGCATACACTGCTCTTGACATGCGCAGCCAAGTTTGCGGCAGCAGTCTGCTTTTGTCGGCGAGCAAGGTTTCTCGTTTCGTTGTCCTGTCTGTTGCTGATGATGACGTCGCGTTGCGCAGGGGCAAGCTTGACACAAGGCTCACAATCTGACTCTTGCAAAGCGGCTTGATGAGCGCGAACCTTTTTCCATGAGCGCAGGGTGTCCTCGGTCGGTAGGCGGATTAAAGGTCGCCGGCCACCTTGTCCTGCAGACCACTCTCCTGCGTTGGAAGTGTCCGACGAGTAGCTTGGTGTTGGACTGCTGTCATCAATCTCCGATTCATCCACAGGAACCTTAAGGAAAGATTCAAGACCTAGGATGATCTTGTCCAGCTCAGTGATATTGAAGAGAGACACTGCGGGGACAAAAAACAAAGTTTCTGGAAGCTGAAGCCGTAGTGGCGTTTGGCTGGGAATCCAATTCTCCATGCGGATCCACTCTTTTGTTGCAAGCAGACTCCACCTTCTTCGTCCAGAAGTTGGATATCAAACAGGAACCCATGAACATCGCGAGACCCGCAAAAGGTATCCTTGTTGAAGGCTTGCGGTTCATCGTAGAAACACTTAAAGTTCACAATCCAGTTGCGTTTCAGCACGCAGACATGAATAACCTCGTTTTCCATTGCCAATTTGCAAGCTTTCGCCAGCTCAGGAAATGTGTGCGCAGGGTTTGCCCACAGGTAGTGGGTGATATTGGAAAACTTCGAGTCCACGTCCGCGTGGGTATGACCAACAGGGAGGAAACTGGCTTCGACTTGCTTGAACAAGGTGCATTCTACCAAAGAGGCGGCCCATGCGAAGAAGACATGAGTCTTGTTGTCAGCGTTGGTATTGTCCATCTGGATGAAGAGCTTGGGTGCAAGCTTGCCATCTGGGGTTTTGGGAAGAAATTGAAAAGAGTCCATCAGCAAAGTGATAGTGGTGTCGACAGTGTGCGGCACATCTGCCGGAGCGACGTAACAACACGTGCCAACACCGTGGATCAACATGGCAATGACCCTTGCCTGCGTCGTGGCTGCTGCGTTGTCCCGATCTCGAACTCCATTGGCAAAAGGATAGGCGGTCTTAGCTTGGTCCATTCCATCAATCGCGACGCTTGCGTAGAGGCGAGGTTGTTCACGAGCCAACTTGACGTGATTAGCATAGACCGCTCGTTCCTCCCTGACCTCGCTGAAGTGCGAAGCCCTTCTTCAACGAACAGCATGCAATTCCTCTTTCGTTTTGGCGGCCATCAAAGCTGTAAAAGATTCAGTGCATTCCTTGCACTTACCAACCGGTGGATCTTTTCTGATGACAAGATCTTCAAACTTGGAGCGTTTGTTTAGCGAGCCTGTCCAAATTTTCAGGAATGTAGACTCGGTCTTGTCCCAATCAATGTGAGAAGCAGGATATTCGATCTTGGCCCCATGAATGGCAGCTTCCCAGTAGGTTTTTTTTCTCTGGTAAGGCAAGTAGGTGAACTTGGAAGCAGGATCTTTTTCCCCAAGGACTTTCTGCGCAAAACATACTGGCAACTACGAAGAGGAGGCAATGAAATATAAAAAAAGGAGGGCAACAGAACCTAGGTTCCAATTATCCGTAGGATTTTTGGAACCGAGTTGTGTTTGCTTGCGCAACGAGGAAAATAGAAAAACGACAGCATGAATTTACATATGTTACAATAAAACAAAGAAATGAGGACGCGAGCAAGACCTTGAGGTTGTTGAGGTATTTTTCAAAGTAGCATCGCTTGAAACCACCTCGGTCTACATCGATGTCTGAGCGGAGAAGCCGACGCTGGTTGGGATCTCGGTCGCTGATGGATCGAAAGACTGCCCAACGATGGTAGCTCAAGCCGTATATGCGGCGGACACAAGCCTCACAAAAAGGAAATTGTGCCACAAGAATGGTTTGCAAATGATCAACTTCCGCTTTTGAGTTGCGGTTATTGCGCATCAAGTCAAGAATGACCTCGCTCTGGTAGGACCTGTTCAAAGTCCAGAAACGCAGACTTTTCAAAGCGAGACGATTAATAAGCTGAGGGGTTTGGTCTCCTTCCAAACCAAGACAACAGTGCTTGACAGAAGATAAACTTTGCTGCCACTGAGATTCCAACACTTGCTTCGGCAGCCTAAGGGTTGCAGAGAAAATCAAAAGACAACTGTATGAAACTTTCTTACTCCAAACTGAACAGAATGATGTTGGAGATTCTCTATGCAAAAGGGCTTGAAAATATACGATGGGTTCTTAACACAACAATGTTCCAAAAATCCTGCGGATAACTGGAACCAAACACGTGTTGGTGCTTTTGTAGGTTTTCCACAAGCAAAATGTTTTCCTTTTTGGTGCACAGGCGAAAAACAAGGCTGACAGTCTGCAAACGTCATGTGTGACCTCTTGTGACGTCGTCGACTGGACTCCTGGTCGCTTTGCTCAGCACCAGAGTCACTTGCAGAAACGTTGCCTTGGTCCTGCTGGGCAAGTTCTTCACCGTACAAAGCTTGCAGCATGTGCTGATAATCTTCAAGGCTGTCAACCTTGACGTCGTCCACGTGACTGCATGAATGTGTATGCATGTGTTTCCCGATGTCGTTCACACTGAGTTTTCATGTTGGTGTTTTCGACGAGCAGCTGAAGCAGAGGTTCTCTTGACTTCTGCACCTTGACCTCGATCTCGATGACTTTGATAATGTCGTCTAGAGCTAGAAACATATGCTTGCGACTTCCTGTCGTGCAAGGAGTTGACAACAGCAGTGGTGGAACTAGCCAAGACACCCAGCGGCAGAGGTTGAGCGATGGTTTTGTTCTGCATGTGAAAAGGCTACGGTAACCGAGGTGGTGTTCTCGGCGGAAATATCAAACACAACTTTGGTTCTACGAATCCTCAGGATTCCTGGAACCAAGGTCTGTGTCTAGTGGGTTTGCAACCAGACCCAAAATGAACCAGATTCAAAGTGCCCAAATTCTGAACTTCAGCTCGACAATGTGCCATTGGGTCCTGTCAGGCCTACCGTTTGATTCCTCTCAGTGCAAATTGGTAAGACAAGTGAACATGCAAGCGAAATTAGCAAAACATTTGGTCAGACAAGCAATTCGGCAAAGACTTAAATGAAAAAGCCAACGCTTTAGTCAGCAATGGCACGCACCCAAACCAGTTTGACAGGCTGTCCCACTTCATAAATCAAGTTTTTACCAAGCACCAAAGTGCTGAAGGCCTGTGGTGCAAACCTCAGACCAGAAGCTTAGGTTACGGGTGGAGACATAACAAGGCTACACGCAAGACGAGAGGAGGTGCTCCGGGAAGGGGGAGAAAGCCCACCCCGAGGGGTATAGGTATCGCACGCAGCAAAGGGCTTACCGTGACAGGGACACTCCAAGTAGAGGTAACACAACTTCGTTCCAGGAATCCTACAGATAAGTAGAACCGATAGGATGATCCGTCTCAAGACTACAGCCAAGCGACCCTTTGCACTATGCCGATCGGTTTCTATCCCCCACGTAAACCAGACTGTGCCGGAAATGATGTTTTTCCTCCTGCCCAAAGGGCAGAAACCTGGGAAGAAAAAAATTTCCTCCACAAACAAGGAGTATGAGCAGATGCTGCAAGATCCCGAGGACCGACATGTCGTTCTCAAGCACGAAGGAGAGTGGTTCCCACCTACTTCTTCTTTTTTGCACAAAAAACTTTTTTTTTTCGTGCATTTTGCTGCTGTCGGAAGTTTTTGTGTTTAGAAGTCTTGTTGCTTTGATGCTTTTGTTCATTCGTTTTCCCCTTGGTTCATATCAGGTACAAGTTCTCATGGAAAGATTTTGTCGCTCCCGTGCCGAAATGGTATTCTCTGTGCGTAAAGGATGTTAATCTCGAGCTGATTCTGGTCTGATTTCTTCATGTTGTGATGCTTGTTTTTGTAAGTTTTGATGGGAAGCATGTATGGAGGAAGCAACACAACATTTTCTTTTGTCATTTTTACTTTGAAATTTGTTAAAGTGTTTACATTTTCATCAACGCAATGCTGTTCTACTTATCTGTAGGATTGTTGGAACATAGTTGTGTTAAAAATTTCTTTTCTTTGGTGTGTTCATCGACCTCAATTACTTCATCATTTCATAAATTTAAAAAATACAAGGTTTTTATTTCGGCAGATGCTTACTTGCTTCTCGGTTCTGTGGCAATTGAACCTTCAAGAATATCAAGAAGCGGGCGTTGACTCTGCCATGCTTGCCGATCAGCTCTACAACATGCTCGATTCCTTCAAGGTTAATGATGGTTTCAAGACTACGCCTGGGAAAGGGTTCCGTATGCCATGGTACCATCACACAATTCGATTCGTTTTTTGTCCCTCGTCATTTTGTCTGCAGCACAACTTGCTTCCAAAAATCCGTCAGATAACTGGAACCAGATGTCTGTTTGGTTAGGAACAAAGACAAGACAAATTTCTTGTACAAAAGGCCATCGAAAAGAATTTGACAAATCCGTTTCCTGCCATCAAAAATCTCCCAATCGTTTTTTGCATCACAAAAAAAGGGAAGGCAACGGAAGACCTTATTCCCACTGGCGTTTTCTTGTGGGTGACGGAAGAAATGGGAACGAATCCCTCAACAAGCAGTTCCTCAACTGCAGGCTCGTCTACTTCGAGCCTGTCACGCTCCAGTTCAACGAGTTCCGCAGCATCATCGCCGAAAAATCCCAGTATAAATCAGACATTTTTTGGGTCCCCTTCGAACCAAACCAAGGTGGTTGCTTCACCGACAGCAAGTAGGGTCCAGTCCCCTTCTTCTCTTGTCCTGGGCAGCAACACTGCACCTGTTCCTATGATTGTTGTTGCCGAAAACGAAGACACGCAAGAAACTCCTGTCGTTCACGACCAAGCAGCCGACACCAAAGTAAGCAAACAAGCATGGAAGTTGAACAGGAAGAATTAGAAGAACCCGACGAAGAGAGCGTTGAAGAAGAGGGTGAACCGACTGAGCAACAAGAAGATAAACATGATAAGCCAGAGGAACAGGAAGGGGAACAAGGCGAGGAACAAAAACCTTCTGCACCGTTGGAGGAAGAAGAAGAGGAAAAAGGCAAGGAAAAAATCCTCGCTTGAAGCGCAAAAAGATCTGGCAAGGGAGTTCACCCTGCAAACAAAACAATCAAGAAGAGGCTGCAGACTTCAAGTGCACGTGCAAGATCTTTGGCGTCCCGTGCTGACGAACGCGACAACCGAGATACAATAGCTGTGAATATCCAACAGAAGACCATCCAGTCTGAGCGCAAGCAGGGTGAATCCCTCACCGAATTGGAGAAAACGCATCTCAGAATTCGCATGAAGCACGAGGTTGGAAAGTTCGAGATCTTCTACAAGCGTCTTTTCAGAGCAAGTCCCTCTTGGCAGACTCGACCGCTGAACACCAACCAAGTCAAAAGCCTTGTGGGCAAGATCAAGGAAAACCGTTTCGAGAACCTGCCGCTGCTTATGTTTATCCAGTGATGTTGACGGCCAAAGGCAAACAAAGTATTGGGTTAATCGACGAGGATAAGTTTGTTCAACCGTTCTGGAATGACCCGTTGAATTACACGCAATTCTTCACTATTCAACAGTTCCAGGAGGCCACCGCTGGTCTCATCCCTGAGCGCAAGGTCACGGAGAACACTCAGTCGGCTTGGCCTACGGACGAAGTCAAGAGGACTTACTCGAACGCGAAGCACCAAGATGTCTACTACTTGGTGCTTGGAGGAAGCCATGGAATCGCCGCACTCAAGAAGGCTCTGGCTACAGATCCCAAATTGGCTCACCCGCTTTTGTGCTTCAAGTCTTGCCTTGTGTACGTCAACTTGACCAAGCTGGATGCCCATGCCGTGGGCAGCATAAATCAGAAGGCGGCCATGCATCACTGGAAAGAGGACGATTTTGCTACGGTCAGTCCCTTTTTCCTTTTCCGCAACACAATGTCGGTTCCAATTATCCGACGGATTTTTGGAACAAGCTTCTGTTTGATTTTTGTTGGTCCAGCCACCAATTCAATTTGTGAATTTTGTCAACACACCTTGGTTCCAAAAATCCGTCAGATAAATGGAACCGGTCCTGTGTTCGCTTTTTTACTTGCTTTCTCTTGTTTGATGGCGTTGCATCATAGGTTGAAGGAGGAAATAACCTGTTTATGGTTGCTGGATTGCTTCTAGGTCCTGAAGTTGCGTTCTGAGCTGTTGGACTTGGTTCCCAAAGACGAAAAAGACAAAGACGTGTACTTGAGGTCGTTGGTGGGAAACAATACCATCTATGGCAGAGCCAACATGTTGAACGAAGAAAAGCGCTGGAACATCCTTCTCATCGCCAGAGTAGTCACTCGCGTTTGGCCTGGTGAAGAAGCCTTCAAGGCTGCTGCCAAGGACAGTCAAGCTGACAGGGACCTGTACACGTTGGTGAACAACCTTCGCAATTCCTACGCTCTTCTCCGTACTGCTACGCTTGCATCTAACTTATGGGACACGCTGGAGAAAGTCAACAAGTCGGTTGAAGACGAGTGGATCAAGAACACTGCACAGTACAAAGCGTTTAAGTCAAAGAAAAATCCTGGCCTTGGGGAAGAGGAGCTCGTGAGGGAAACCATCGAATTCTCGGAGTACGCCAATCCTCTCAACAGAACTATACTTGCCGCTATGCAAGAAGGAGTTCTTATGAACTTCTTCATGAGTGCCTCAGCAACGTCCTTCGTGGACACTTGAAGCTCAACAAAGTCGTCAACTGGCTGAAGGCAGAGAAGAAAGCGGTCACTGTCAAAGTTGTCATTGCGAAGCACTTTAAAGAGTTTGACGACTTTTCAACTGCTCGTTTGCAACAAATCCTGGGTCCCCAGTTTACATCACAATTCGTCATTGACCTCGCCAAAAGCACAAATGACCTCATCAAGAAAGCTCAAGCCGATGCCAAAAAAACCATGAAGAAGAAATTGAGGGCTGCCAAAACGACGGAAGAAAAGAAAAAGATCGAAGAGGACGAGGAGCATGAGTCCGACCTGTACGAGCAAATGTGGACGTGTATTCCTCCAGAGTACCGCAGAAGTCTTGAAACCATGCACCAGCTCGAGAAAGGCTGAAGGAGAGGCATGCTCGCGAAACTGAAGAACAGCTGCGTCGCATGTCGTCAGAGTCATCAGGTTCTTCTTCTGAGCCAGTCTCATGTTCCAGCTCGGCCGAGGATGCTCAAAGTTTGTGGACATGGGACGTGAAGCATCCCATTGAAATCAATTCAGACGGGTCTGGTTACATTTGCCGCAGTCTTTTGGCATGAGCATTCATGCTCCCAGTGCCGATCTCCTCAATCCTACCGACGCACTCAACAATACGCTGTTTACTCCTTGTCAACCCCTGACGGAGTTTGCCAGCCTCAGAAGAGTGGTTACTTATAAGTATGTCAAATTCAACGCAAAAACTCGTTCGGTCCAGTTTAGGTTCAAGTATGTCAACTTGAACGCGCCCTGGGGCTGGGATCAAGGTGACTGGGATGCAAGGCCCTTGACTGACACGGATTATGCTCGCGCTCTTCGAAAAGCTGTAGGTAATGATTGCGTTTCTTGCTTAACACACCTTGGTTCCAAAAATCCGTCAGATAACTGAAGCATGACATGTGTTTACTGTTTCCAAGGGTTTACAGGTCACGTTCACGTTTTTCTTGTTTTTTGTAGAGATTTGCATGCCGGAAGAATCGTTGCCAGGTGCAACAAGAGCGCAACCCACCGAGTTTATCGTCGGCGTCCACGTCCCTTTGAAGCAGATTGCTGTCGTTTTGGACGCAGCCAATCGCGCCGGTTACTCTTGCACTTTTCCTATTACTGTCGTCGGCACCCGTTGGAAGGCTTCTTTCTAGTACTCAGATCATTCTCGGGTCAACACAGATTGTGTTCTACTTGTCCGTCGGATTTTTGGAACCATGTTGTGCTGTGATAGTGCATCGTGGTCGTCGCCTGCTACTACAACAGCTGCTACACCAGGTTCGCGACCTGGGACCAGGCCCTGGATCTTCTGTTTGCGCCCACTGGTCCTGAGCTCTGTCAAATGGCTCAAGACGCTTTGGACGAACAACTTGAATACGTCATGCCTTTTGAAGTAGAAGGAAGTGGCAATTGTTTTCTTGTTCAGCACGAGGGTCACAAGTTTACGCTTAAGGGAGAGTCGAACCCTGTGAACAAGTCGTCGGAGCCTGTCAAGCTTGACAAAAGTTTTTTCACATTTCAGATTCTTAACGGGTTCTCATCGCTTCTGTTTTTTTGCCTTGTTTTTCAGCGTTGGCTTACATGTTCGGCGGTGACAGTAGCAAATACCTCGTTGTCGACTTTTGCTGCGGCAGTAGGTCGTTTACAGTAGGTGGTTTAACACTTGGGTATCACACTTTAGCCCTCGATAATGACGTGGGTCAGATGCTTGGTTTCCAAAGTCGTGTACGTAAGTTCCAGGAGGATCATGTGCGTATCATGAGAAAAGCTTTGAAGCCACCTAGGCCGAAATACGGTGGGCTGAAAGGTCCTCTTGATGTCCACCTGATTCCTTTCCAGTACGGTTCGATTGAGTCGACCACGGATATCATCATTCCTTTTTTCAAAGTTGGAGAAAGAGTCAAAGGGCGCACAGGGTTCAGGGGACGAGAATGAGTCAGACAAGGAGTAGGACCAGGTTTGACCTGTATTGTTTTCTTTTTTTTGACTCCACGCTGACCAATTTATTTTGTTGGGTTGTTTGTCAAATTGCAGAGTTCATCTCAGCGTCAAACCACGATGCCTCAGGACGATGTTATCAAGACGTTGCTCGAGAAGCATGAGGAGGAGCTCAAGAAGTTGTTCTCACTGCGGGAGCGTATGCGTGTGGAACGAGAAGCTCTCAGACAAGCACGGCGTGGAACTCCCTTTGTAAGTTTTTTTTGCTTGGTTCGGTGGCACAGTTACTTTTTGTTTATGTCTTTAGAGCGCGAGGTAAGGTTTTTGAATATCCTGTTCTGGGGGCTGCGCTTCACCTTGACCACCAAGGGCTAGAAAAGTTGAGGGAACTGGCTACCGCCAAGAATGTTTCTGCATCTGCTACTGACGATCCCAAACAGACTCAAGCTCAGAAGGTACAGGAAACTCAGGTCGCTTCCGGCTTGGCCAAAGAGGGCTTACAACTCGACTTGGAAAACGAGGATCCACCTCCACCCAAGCAGGATGAAACTAAAGTTGCGTCTGATACTCCTTTGGTTCCATCCCCAGCTGCCGATGCTGGTGTTGGCGACTCCGACTCTGCTGCAACGTCTGCGACGTCGTCCTCATCGCTTTCCGTCGCTTCCGTCGCTTCCGAGGTTGCACAGTCCCAGCAGGCACAACAATTGGTTTCGTCCTTGGGTAGTCAGGATCATACCGAATTAGCTCCTGTCAACAATTCTACAAGCCTTGTCCTGCAGATGGCAGTGCCCAGGAAGGTAGTGCTTAGATTTCAGTTCCCAGTCAGTCTCACTCCACGGTTCTGTTTTGCAGCACCAAACACCAACCCAAGAAAAATCGGCCAGAAGAAATTACGCAGTACTACTCTACATCAGTTTATGTTGCCTGGCGCCAGTGCTCCGGAAGACCCGTCATATGGTCTCTTCAACGTCAATCGTCGCATGAAATTACGTTCTGGTGTTTTCGCTTCGTCCGAGAAGGACTCCGAGAAGGATGATTACGAATCCTTGGGATCTCTTGGACTGGATTCGTTTCTCAAGATGTAATAGTGCCTACTTCAAGGTTGGGCTGGACAAGAGCAGATTTCAGGCACTTTCAGCTGCTCTCGCTTTCACTTGCCTTGCCTCTCCTGTCGTTGAGGTAGTTATTGATGTCCCAGTTCTATTTTTTTAACTTTGATTAAAACTTCATGTCGCCGTTCGTATAGCTTACTGTGTATTTTATTAATAGTTTTATTTTTCCGGTTTGCTCTTGTCTGAGTTTAAGGAAAAGATTTACCTCAGGTACCGTTGTTTCCTTTTTCACTAAGGTAGCTTCTTCTTTCCTGGCCCATTTCATTCATGCATGTGCATGGTTTACTTCTTACGGTAACATGGTGTTCCTGTTTACCTTATCAGATCTTGAAGAGTCCTGTCGTTATTTTTCTTCACACAACGTTGGTTCTAGTTATCCGCAGGATTTTTTAGGACACGCTTCTGTTTGTTGTGGTGTTTGATTTTGATCGTTCATAGTTTTTGTTTGATTTTTTTTCAACTAAGTTGTAAATACTTTTGTCGCAATTTACGGACATTTTTGTGCTTCTCAAAACCATAATGCAAGTTCTTTGCAAACAAAGTATTTATGTAGTGTCAAAACAGAGGTAGACTTGTAAGAAGCTGGGTTCCTTGATGAACTGTTTCTTCCGAACTTACTACTTTTCCCCTAACTGTATTGCCTCATACTCTAGGACTTTGTGCCTTTTGCTTTCCAGTTTGGGGAAACCTGACTTTAATTATCTTTTTGAGACAAATTTGTTTTGGAGACGTGGAGCCACCGGATTACATGGTCAGACAAGACGCTGTTGCTTAAATTCTGCGCTTGGTACATTTGTATACCACGCGCAGAATTTAAGCATTTCTTCAAAGCTCAAATCCTCAGAAGTTTAAGACTTTAGAGGATGATCGAAATGAAGAAGAAAAATAAGAAGCGTTGTTCTCTGTGGATGGACTGATTCTTGTGACGTAGTTGAACGTATCGACCTCAGACGTAATACGTTTCTTTTGCCTCACATTTCCTTACCGAGTGTTGATGAATGCATGTTTTGATCCAATCAATCAAGCCACTCCTCGGACATATGTTCATTTAGTACCTGAAGCTGTCACTTTGTTATTAATAAAAATCTGCAGAATCGACTCTAGTGATGGCGTTTGCGATTTTATCTTAGATTCCAGACAGACTTTAGTTGATTAGTATACTTTATGTGTAAATACTCTACGATGGTCTTTTTTCATTCATTCTTGGCGCAAGTATACATAATTTCAGTTAACACAATGGTGGTTCCACTTGTTCTCAGGATTCGAAGTACTAATGTGTGTTGTGGTAAAGTTTGGCGACACCTTCTAAATATAGTTTGTTTGAGCAATTCATAGTTGTTTAATCACCTACTTAGACTTTCTTTCAATCCGCTGGTGCTTGTTTGTTTCAGTCAATCAGGAAAAGGCAAGACAGACTAAGATATTTTCTGAATACTTTTGGTCCGATAGGGTCATGACCGGATATAATGCACGCTAACATGCACGCTAAGTCTAAAGGTTGTGGAAATTGATGGGAGTAGCATGAAAATGAAAGATTTTAATGTATTTTAACTATTTCATTCAAAAAAAATTTAAAAAAAATTGAATTTCTAGCCGTTACAACTGTTTTCGACCGTTAGCCATATCTTGGCTAGATTGTGGTTTTGGGTTGCCTGAGCTTGGTTTTTCTTTGTTTTTATGTTGTTTTACATCAAAATCAACGTAATTATATTTAATTTATTAAAGTCTAATGATATTACTTCGAATTCAAATTCAAATTCAAATGTGACTAGAAATTTTCAAGTTGGTTACTAGTGGCAGCCACTCACTTTATAATCGTTATACGTCAGGATCAAATGATGCAAAAAAAAATGTAAGAAAGGCTAATTATATTATTTTCATCACATTATTTTAAAAAGTTTTTAAAATTTGAATTTCCAACAGTTGTAAGAGTTATTTTTATTTTGAACGGTTTTTGTTCTGCTTAATATTGTATTTCTTTTGTTTTCAAAGTTTGGTTTGTTTTTGTTCTTTTCTCTTTGTTTTTATGCTGCTTTACATCAAAATCAATATAATTTTATTTATTTTATTAAATTTTGATAATATTAAGTGAAATTCAAATTCAAATTTAACTTGAAAATTTTCAAGTTGTACTTTTAGTACATAGTACAACCGGTTGTATGATGCAAATTTTTCATGCGAAATGTTCAACCAGTGATATGTCAAAACTAGAAGAAAAAGTTCTTGATACGAATTTTGCAAATAAATGTTCTCCACGTGAAGTTTATATACATATAAAATTCATGTATAGTTGGGCGTCTGCTTCGGCAGCCCAACTGCCAGTTAGTGGTTACCAAGTGGGATGCCTTGGGGGAGAGTACGGGTTCGAACCCAGGCGGGGCCAGATTTTTTTTTTTTCGTGAATATTCCCGTGAAGTTGACCATATTGAGAATGGCAATTGTACGAAATATGTGTATTGACAAATCTAACAAATAAACATAGTCTCGTGAGTAGTTTGAAGTGAAGACATTCACCAGATAAATAATTATACTATTGTTTTACAAAAACTATCTTTTGTTAGCCTGTACATTGAAATGAATGTAGTTATATTTATTTTATCAAATTCTAACAATATTAAATTAATGAAAAATTGAATTCAAATTCAAATTTAACTTGAAAATTTTCAAGTTGGTCAGTGGTGGCAGGAGAACCATACTAAAACTCTTATTAATACAAATGTTTTACAATTAATTAGACTTAACATGTTTTAATATTAATCATATTACTACTTGTAGCATGAACGAAATGTAGCTACATCTTCATGCCAACGGGAAAATTAACGGTGGTGGCAGTGTCCATGACCAAAAGAGCGCTTGGACTTCGGTGTTGCTTTTTTGCTGCAATCTGATTCTGAATCAGATGAACTAAACGCATCACGGTGTTTGTGTTTCTTGTGTTTTCTTCTCGGAGGAGAGCGAGAGACCGGGCGATCCCTCTTTGCCGCATGTAACACCATGCTGGCCCCTTTCGCGACAGCTGCAGTAAACAAAAGGTAAGTAGCGGAAACAAAAAGAAAAAAAACCTTTGAACTCGTCCCGTTGACTGATAGCTTGGTCAAGAGCTGACTGCAGACTAGCTGCTTTGACTTCTAAGTCACTGATTTTTTTTTCATGTCATCGTGAACGGGTCGAATGCTGGCCAACTCCGCCCCATGTGTACGCTTTGCTTCTTCCAGCTCTGCCTCAAGCTGTGTCACCTTTTCCTCCGCAGCGGCCAAGGCTTCAGCTCCTCGTTCAACACTTTCAACCACCTCTGCATGCTCTTTGGTCAATCGATCATGTTGCTAAATGAAAGGAGATGTGATTGCAAATCAAACAAGAATTGTTAATACCACTTTTAGCATCGTCAGAGCATTTTCGCTTCGCTTCTTGGCCTGCAAAGAAAAACACTAATAATAAAAATGAAAACAATCTCCAGCCAAGACCCTTTCCAAGTTGTAGGCTTTTTTCTTGTGCTCAGCCACTTGAGGCTGCAAGGCGCTGATCTGATCCTGAAGACCTTCCTTGGTACCTTCGGCCTCACGGGTAGCCTTTACCAGAGCGTCCCTTGAGGTCTTAAGGTCTCTCTGTGCTTGCAACTTTGCTGCACGCTCATCATCGACGAGCTTCAAGGTGTCAGCAACAATACGCTGAGCTTCCTCATCCCCAGCCTCCAGCTTTGCAATTTTATCACGCAACATTGGATTTTGGGCTTTCGACTGGATTAGCTCTTGCATGACACGTATTGTCAGGCTGAACAGAGCTTGAACTTGCTGTGGGCTGCTCAGAAGATTTGGCAGGTTTGACTACGGTTTGTTCCTCTGAGCGCTTCATTACTTTACCTACAACTTTGACCAAGGAATCATTCACTTCCTTGCTCTCCATAGTCAAAGGGCGCAAAGCGGCGATTTAACAAGGATTCAAAGGCTGCAGGTACAACAGCGTGTACCCACTCTTTAGTGCACGAAATCACTCTGGGGTTGCCGTTCTTCGACCGGTACGCAAGCATGATGTGCAGATAAGGACGCGAGTTATGCACCTTCTTCAGCATTTGCAAAACGCGCCCAAGCCATAAGGTGGTGTTAGGACTCTGGAGAGTTTCAGTTTTGCTACCACACTTGATTGCAGCGGTGATAAACCACACAAACGAGCCTTGCGTAATTTTTGAATCGTTCAAGTAAACTTCATTCAAAAAAAGCATTCTGTTGCCGTCCGCTTTCCCCTCAAAGAGCTTACAACCCTCCTCATTTGCATAATTCCATGTGCGCCTGATACTACCACCCTCAACCTTGCGACCAGGACGGTACTTTGACTCGCCTCCAGGGCTTGTCATGCCGATCTACCACAACAACAATTGACAAGCAAGTCCGGATGATAAGCAAGGCAAACCTTGACGACGGTTCCGGAACCACTGCCGTTGGGGCATGCTTCAATGCTAAGAAAAACTGAAGCAAGTCCAAGAAGATCGGCAACCTTTTCCTTCAGTTTATCCGCAGATAAACTGCCATCACCTTGGTCGCGTTCCACAACGGTTGGCAAGTCGGCAGGGAAAGCCACCCACTGAAGAACAAGCTCCTCCTTCTGGTTGCTACTATTGGCATGAACATTGGCCAATGCTGCCTGCGGGTTGGCAGCCGGGTTGGATGCAGATACAGAAAAAACAGAGTTCGGACGACTGATGGCGTTATTTGAATTGGAGTCGCCCCCCATTGCAGGGTCTTCCATAGCTGGACCTCAAGAAAAAGAAAACAAAAAAGAAAGGAAATTGCTTGCAAGCACGTACAATAAGAAATTTTGTGACCTGTGCTCCAACCACTGGGGGCTTGCACACTCCCAGCAACAGGCATACTGTCTCGAGAACTCAAGAGGTTTGAACTTCTTGTTGTTGAGAGTCGCCCTTCCCCAAACCCCTCGCCAAGAAAAGTCGCGTGGTTCACAATGATTCACTGTGTTGCAACAGAATTTGTTGCTCAAACCCGGAAACGGTTGCCAATTCGTTAACAATGTGGTTTGTTGAAGTCCGGTTGACCGTAAATTGCGTTAGATTTTGTACTCCAAAATTTCATTGAAGTTGCTGGGCCGGCGTTTTTCTTTTTTCGGGACACACAACCCTTTGCAAACCTTTGTCACCATGATGGCTCCCACATAATGTTTGTACTTTTGATTAGTTTTTCTTGGACATATTCTCTTTTTTTTTTATTGCTTTCGTGTCTCCGCAATGGCACCTGTTCACTGTCTTTATTTGTTTTTTTCCCCCTTGCTTCCTTCCTCTTAGACTGACATGTCGAAAAGGCGACTCCATACTGTGCAGGAACGCCGTGCCGACAAAAAGAGGTTCGATGACAAGGTAGGGGCAGCTCTGGGCTTCATGGAACCAACGGCAGGGGTTGCATCAGTTTTACCATCGTCTGCCCAGCCTTCTTCAGCCCACGTTCCTCATCCCCAGGCCCAGTCTTCCCAAGCGCCACCACAGCAAGAGTCCAAATCACATTGTTTTGTTTTGCATAGCGTTCGGGGTGATGTGCAGGAGGGCATACATATATCGTTTGAGCAGGCAGAAAAAGATAGAGTTAGGTCTCCTCACAATCCATCATCCACCATCTCTGTCATTGACACACTGATAGCGTCGTTAGGCAGTGAGGCAGGCCAGCTTTTTGGGGAGGAGGGTAAAGCATCAGCCATAGGTGAGCTTGCAAAGTGGGGTTTTGCTGTTGTATGTAGAATAGTACAGGATATTCAAGGCTTACCTAACGTCACCCCTTACACAGTTCCACCTCATGTGCGCGCTTTGTTAGGAGAAGTGCAGCAGTTGTTTAAGTTAGGTAGCGTTTCAGAGAAATGGCTTGGTTTGAAGGAGGGGGGGGGGGGCGGGTTTTGGATGCATTCATAGGCATGTCTTTTGCCAACACACCTACCGACCATGATCCTATAGCCTTAGAATTAGGAATGGATTCCTATGGTTTAGAATACTATCTATCCAAATATCATCCTTCTCATGATAAACACATTCGGTCCGGCACGGAGTTCGTGGAGCGGGTCACGGTCTCCAAGGTGTACGACGAGTACGCCTCCTTTGGAGTCTACTACAAGCAAATACTACCTGTATTTCCTCCTTTCTCTTCTTCTTCTTCTTCTTCTTCTTTTTCTTCTTCTTCTTCTTCTTCATTTCTTATTTCTCTCTTTTTCTTTCTTATTTCTTTCTTATTTCTTTCTTATTTCTTTCTTGTTTCTTTCTTATTTCTTTCTTATTTCTTTCTTATTTCTTTCTTATTTCTTTCTTATTTCTTTCTTATTTCTTTCTTATTTCTTTCTTATTTCTTTCTTATTTCTTTCTTATTTCTTTCTTATTTTTCTTATTTCTTTCTTATTTCTTTCTTGTTTCTTTCTTATTTCTTTCTTATTTCTTTCTTATTTCTTTCTTATTTCTTTCTTATTTCTTTCTTATTTCTTTCTTATATCTTTCTTATATCTTTCTTATTTCTTTCTTATTTCTTTCTTATTTCTTTCTTCTTTCTTTCTTCTTTCTTTCTTCTTTCTTTCTTCTTTTCTTTCTTCTTCTTCTTCTTCTACTTCTTCTTCTTCTTCTTCTTCTTGTTCTGCTTCTCTCTCTCTCTCTCTCTTTTTATTATTATTATTATTATTACTATTATATTATTAAAATTATTATTATTATTATTATTATTATTATTATTATTAATTATTTATTTATTTATTTATTTATTTATTTATTTATTTATTTATTTATTTATTTATTTATTTATTTATTTATTTATTTATTTATTTATTTATTTATTTTGCAGGCTATTGCTCACGCCATCAGGAGTGGGGAGGGTTACGATCAACAACAGAAGCGGAAGCTCAAGAGGTCGCAGGCCCAGTTGGAGATTGCATTCGAGTCAGGGGATGCGGATGTCTACAAGTGCGACAACTGTAGGCCCCCTAGCTACTACGTGAAGAAGGCCACCTACCGTCATATCTATCTGCAATCACGCTGCCAGCATCCAGCTCTCCAGATCCGGCTCCCGTCCCCCTGTCAGTGTGCACGTGAGTCCCAAGATGGAGGATCAACCCCAGCGGCTGCAGAAGAATCTGGCCATTTTGGAGCGGGAAGAGCAAACGAAGGCAGCATTGTTTGAGTTTCAACTGCGATGGGGGTCTTTGTTGCAGAGGTTACCGGCTGAGTCCCCCCCCCCCCCGCCTCGGGTCAAGTCAAAGCCTTGTACGTGGCTGACCGACCCACCCAACTTTTAAGCTACAATTTCATGCCATGTTTGACTTTTTTTTCTTCTTAATTTGTTAACACACATGGCATGAAGTTGAAGCTACAATTCTTCGGACTCTAGTTTGTTTTTTATAATTGGTAATAATAGGGTACCGACATGCCGCAACCCAAGTCAGCTGCGGGCCAGAATGACTCTCGCCGATCTCCGTGGTTTTTGGGCACGGCAAATTGGACAATTTCTGCTCCGCCCGCATTCAAAGGTTGCGCAATTAATTCACCCACCCCTTCGTCATGAACGGACACGTTTACATAATCAGCATTGGGTAGTAAACAGGGCAACCAAGGTTTGGGCGCACTGCTTTCAATGTAGAGACTATAAAAACCAAACTGCTAGATTAGCGGAACTACAAAAATTCGATGGAGTGAGAGAGCTGAGTGCGGAAGAGCGGAAAGAAAAAGAAAAAGTCGAAAAGATAATTCGAAATTCAGAGCATCATCTCAAGGCAAAAGTAATAAAATGGTCCGATGGTGGCCGGAAACATTACAAACAAAGATATTCGCTGGCAGAACTAGCGGCTAGCCTTGTTAGGGCTAAGCATCCTTGGCTGGAATACTTTGCTTGGAATTTCTGGGCATCTAATCAAAAAGCCTTTACGATTCCCATGCGGGAAAAATAGCTCAAATGGTTGCATATTCTGCATTTCATGACGACTGGATTTGGGAAACTGCCAAAGACTTGGGGAGATTGATTGAATCAAAACTCAGCAACTCCCAGGTATTGTATTTCCAAACTCCAATTTGTCGAGATGAGAAATACCGTCACAAAGTGAAAGGTATTCATGATCTGAAGAAATATCACTATTTTGAAACCACAACTACCCCAGGTCTTCTGAAAATCAAAACCTTTCGAGATCAACCATCATTTGATTTCCGATTCCAGGTTGATCGAAAACTTCTTACCGCACAACAGCTACTGCTTCATACTAGAGGAAGTAGATCGTTTGACTGGTGGCATCCAGAGCTAGCCCTACCTCCAGAAGTTCCTAGAGCATTTCCTCCACAAGCGCCAGCTCGCAGAGGCAGGCCTCGACAACAACGCAGACGAGTGTACAGATAAAGTAATAAACTGATTTTAAATTAAAACATTTCAAGTCTAATTTGAATTTGAATTTGAATTTTTATTAATATTATTTGAATTTATATTTTTATTAATATATTTCATGCATACTTCAAGTAGGCAGTGAGTATGTATAACGAATACAAGTGAGTGGCAAGTATTCTGAGTGTAACAGTGACTAGTGTAAAACACGGTCACTCGCTGTGAAATATAAGCTTCCGCACCGGTTTTATGCTTCAAAAACATTGTAAATATGCTAAACAAACTTGTATTAATATAATTTCATGCATACTTCAAGAAAAATAGGCAGTGAGTTTGTATAACGAATACAAGTGAGTGGCAAGTAGTCTGAGTGTCACAGTGACTAGTGTAAAACACGGTCACTCGCTGTGAAATATAAGCTTCCGTACCGGTTGTATGCTTCAAAAACATTGTAATATGCTAAACAAACTAGTATTAATATGATTTCATGCATACTTCAAGTAGTCGGTGAGTATGTATAACGACTATCAGTGAGAGGCTGCCACCAGTAACCAACTTGAAAATTTCTAGTCACATTTGAATTTGAATATGAATTTGAAGTAATATCATTAGACTTGAATAAATTAAATATAATTACGTTGATTTTGATGTAAAACAACATAAAAACAAAGAAAAACCAAGCTCAGGCAACCCAAAACCACAATCTAGCCAAGATCATAGCTAACGTTCAAAAACAGTTGTAACGGCTAGAAATTCAATTTTTCAAACTTTTTTTGTTTAAAATAGTTAAAATACATTGAAATCTTTCATTTTCATGCTACTCCCATCAATTTCCACAACCTTTAGACTTAGCGTGCATGTTAGCGTGCATTATATCCGGTCATGTGAAAGCGATTAGCAATATCTTGCTTGCAGTAAGGATATGTTTCATTCCAACGAGATTTTTACCCACCCAAAAATAAATATTCCGCAGTACAAAATATTGATTCCGCGGGCTTAGGTTTGCCTTTGCAACAAAAAAAAAAAAAAAAAAAAAAAAAAAAAAAAAAAAAAAAACGTATTTTACGGTCAAAATTTCCCTCTCAAACACCGGCCCAGTTTTTGGGTTGGTAAAAAACTTCCAAACCTTTCCAACCAACCCCAAAACTTCAAACAACCCCAAATTTGTGTGTTGTCATGATGTCCCAAGCACATTGTATCTCCTTGTTGATTGGGTTTTGTTTCATTCCCTTGCCGTATGGTTCCTTGTGTTGCATTTGCCCATGCATTCCTTCCACACTTGCTTTTCTGTTGTTTTTTTCTGCTTTTTCTGTCCAGTTCAGACCACATGGCCGCAAGGCAACTTGGTGGTCGTGCAAAAGGCAGAGAAGCTGAAAATCTACGAGAATTTGGTACGCTTTTTTTTTGTGTGTTTTTTGCTCTTGCCACCGTTCTGAATCACTTTTGATTATTTTTCTTGGCGTGTGTTTTGTGTTTGCAGGCCAGGCAGGCACTTGGCTTTTCTGAACCAGCCCCTGCTGTTGCCTCGGTGTCGCCGTCTTCCATCCCTGCCTCCTCCTCCTGCGACATTCAACAACTCCTCGTCTTCTGTCCTCTCAGCACAGCAACAGTCAAAACAGCACTGTTTGACGTTGCTCGAGCTGCGGGGCGACGACGAGGAGGGTCTTTGCATGTCGTTTGAGGAAGCAAAAAAAACTAACGTTCGCCTGCCTTGTAATCCTAACTCAAAGCTCACCTCTATTGACATCCTTTTAGATTCGCTTGCGGGCGAAGCAAATAGGCTTTTTTCAGGACAGTCTCCTATCGACGAGCTAGCAAAATGGGGGTTTGCGATGTTGGTGAGGAATTTAGAAGACACAAAGGGCATACAGTCATTCTCTCCCAGCACAGTTCCCTCACATGTTCGCGCCTTGATAGGAGAAGTTCAACAATATTTTACCCTTTCACAAATATCTGCTGATTGGCTCTCTCTACCCTCTCTTTCTACTCTGCGCGCTTTTGCCGGCATGAGCTTTGAAAATAACCCTCTTGGTTTTGATCCTATCGCACAAAAGCTAGGTTTCGATGCTTATGGGTCGGAATGGTACATGGCAAAAAATCATCCATCACACGACCGTCATCTACGCTCCGGATATAATTTCGTTGAGGCCATCACTGAAGCCAAAGTGTACGAAAACTACTCCAGCTTACACTTACGGGTTTATGGGATATCTCAGACTGATATTATGTCATAAGACTTACTGGTTTACGGGATATATCAGACTAACATTATGTCATAAATCTTACGGGCTTACTGATATATATCAAACTAATGTTATGTCATAAGATTTACGGGTTTACTGGATATATCAGACTAACATTATATCATAAGACTTACGGGTTTACGGGATACATCAGACTAGCATTATATATTATGAGACTTAACGGACTTACGGGATACAACAGACTAACATATTATTAGATTTTACTGGCTTACGGGATATAACAGACTAACATATTATGGGACTTTACGGGCTTACGGGATATAACAGACTAACATATTATTAGACTTTACTGGCTTACGGGTTATAACAGACTAACATTATGAGACTTTACTGGCTTACGGGACATATCACTAATATATTATCAGACTTTGCGGGTACATATGTGTCTTGTTGCCTTATAGGCTCATTGGGGTACTGGGGAACGGGTTGGCCCAAGACGTCATATTTTCCTCTCTCTGACGAGCGATAGAAATCTGGCTTCATCTAATTTTAGACTTTGGGGGATCTATAACATATTTGGGGGTAAGGTGTATAAGGGCCAAGACTGAGGCTAATACAGACAGACTAAACCAGTTTAGGCAGGGAGGGGGAAGGGGGGGGGGAGGGGGGAGGTAGGCAGGGGATAACAAATAGGGATATTCAATAGGACTGATAGAATAGCGAGGGGAGATGGATAGAAGAGGGAGAGGGGAGGGGGCGAGGGACAGTGATGAGAAAGATGAAAAAGACGATGACGATGACGACGATGATGATGAAGCGGTAACTCAGACAGACTTGAAAAACGGGGAAACAAAGGGGGATGGGGGAAGAGGCATATATATAGGGTTTCGACCCTCAAGGCTTTATATCTTACAGACATGCGTGGCACTAATAGACTCACAGAGGCTGCATAATAGAGGCTAAAGCGAAATCAAAGAGAGACTTGGATCATTGGGTGGAAGAAGGGATGATTGGGAGGATAGACAAAGGGTACATACCATTTATGTTATCAGCTCTCAGGTTCGTTTCAAGCATGGCGTTTCAGAGCTGGGGGACCGCGGCGGGGGTAGCAAAGGTTTGGGGCGCCTTTCCTTGCCTACGTTGCATCTGGGCTGGGCGACCGCGGCCGGGACTACAACGTGCCAGGGTGCATTATGGTGCTATTAGAAGCCAGAGAAACAACGGCGGGCACGATTCCGGCAAGCGGATCCATTTGAGCACGAGATGTCAAAATCGATTTGTTCCGAGAAAGACAATAGGGCCGGGGGGGGGGGGGGGGGCGATCATGCATGGACGAAGGATCGAGATGAGGCACGAGGGAAACTGCAAGCTTCAAGAAGGAGAGGTCAGCTTCAATGCAGCAAGGCTCAGCGAGCTTCGGGTCTGCAGGGATCGGCGAGGTTTCAAGCAAGTGAGAAAGAGGCGCGGTGGGAAGTAACCGGAGCGGAGCTGCAGCGCACAAGGCGGGCGGTGCTGCAAGGGTTACTACTCGCTCTGGTTAGTATAGACCGTGATAGTTTAGACAGACACTAGGTCGCGATCGGGGGGAAGATAAATCACTAGATGCAGGCTATGGTGGAAATCGGGGAAGTGGTAAGTATTTTATTCTGGTAACATGATGTAACGGTAATATAGGTAACGGCTCTGGTGGGAAATCGGGGAAGTAACAAGTAATTTATTCATGTCATATGTGGTAACAGTCATAGGTAACTGTGTCAATCAGGGATGTGGAAGTGCGAGGTGGTTCCGAGTAATATGGCGTATAAGTAATGTGCAACTGCTTTATTCAGAATTGCTGGAACTTATGTAATGCCCCCAACGATAGCTCGTAAAAAGTCGGTAATACAACCAAACACAGTCCTCAAGAATGAGAATGATGTCTCGTTGTATTAGCTCAGTGAAGCCAAAAAGGAAAACGGCAACAGACCAGGAATAAAATGGCATCAGGTCCAATCCGGACAAATAATACTGAAAAACAAGCTGGTGCACCTGTCACCAGGAAAAGGTATTTTTTTTACCGGCTATCCGGGGGGTGATGCCTACAGTACCCCCTCCCGATTTTATGACGGAAATAGCATTTTCGTCATACACCTTCTGATTTCTTTCTGCAAATAGTATGCGCTATGGAGTCATGCCACACAGCGCATCGACCCACGGATAGACGCTAAAAGACGATAAATATATCCTCATACGGCACGTCAAAGCGGATTCTCTAGCCTTTTTTGTAAATTTTGAACTCCTTCCCCTCAATTTCTTTTTTTTTCTTTTTTTTTCTTTTTTTTTTTCGGCAGTATGTCAAGAACAAACGTACAATTAATAAAAAAATACAAGCAACGTGGTGCTGTAGTACGATTCCCCCTTTGATCTCCTTCTTCTTCTTATCATTATCATTATTATTATTATTATTCACAGGGAGATCGTAAGTACATTGTCTTTTTTAATGACATACCCTTGTATAAGGCGGATATCCTATGATATAGTATTAGGGGGCCAGTCCTAATAGCTATATCCGAAGTCGAGGTGTATGTACCCGACCCTGCGATATACCGACACAAGTAGAGATTGACCGTGCTCAGGTACGACAGTATATAATCTATCGTAAAAAATAATTTAATGAAAGTTTCAGAGAACATTTCATTTTCGAGAACATCATCCCAGGACTTGGAAAGGGTCATACCCGGGAACACCATCGCTCAATACACTAGCGATCCCCGTATACGGTGTAGTATCATCGTCGATCGACCTTTCGCACTCGTATGTTGCGATCGAATGCCAAGTTATATCACTGAGTCTTTTTAATATTCATATTGATAACTGATGATGCATGATCAAATCATGATACGCCGTGGGCAATCAATCAGTTTATTTGAGACGCATAAAGAAAAATAGTTTCTTTGTCACTGCCTTCGTCGTCTGGCGCGGATTTCTTTGCCTGGTGGAGGACCACCAACAAAAGTCAGATCGAACTTTGACTGTTCGAGAATGTCCCAGATCTTATTAGGGATTCCGCCCAACGATAATTCAAAAGGGACATCAAGCACTCCTCTTGGCAGTGTCTGAATGGTCCACGCAGTGTAATCCTTGTCTCTGGGAGTAATTGTATCATCCCATGTCTCGAGACTTTTTGCGTCTTTATATACTGGCAGATAATGTCTTGCCTTTGGAACCTCAACCGGGTCCATACTTCTCCAGAACTGGAGTATCGGTTGTACTATCTTTGCGGCTGATGATATTTTGAGTGTCCGTGTGACACGCATCTGTCGTGGGACCGCCACGACCCGCATCAAGTATAAGTCTGAGAGAGTGTCATCAGCGACATGTTGTTCCGCTGGTCTCATCAGATAGAAAACATTTTTCACCCATGCGATGGTTGCTATCGCATCGCCTTCCTTCCATCGCTCATGGACAATCTCAACGTTGCCCGCGTTTGGGTCAGTGTCCGTCCCCTCCTCCTCCTGGTGGACGTCCTTTGATCTCATCGTCCTCATCGCCTTCCTCGGTTGGTCGTTGATAAGATCATTCCGCGCTCTCCTTAGCTGCGCCTCTGTGATCTTCTCCTTCTTTCCGCTATGCTCTCGCGGAGACTTGGACTGAGTCCCCACCGCGCTTATGCGGTCAGTCTTCTCCTTGCTGTCCACCTCACTCTCCTCCTTCTCAGCTATCGGTGCCCGATAAGCATCGTCTTGGTCTATGCCAGCCTCCTTGTGGATGGGCGGCACCTCTTTGAAATCATCCTTCATCCGTTTTAACGCCTCCTCAACGGATTCATCTTCCAGTAAGAAGGGATCATACTTAATCAGCCTTCTTACATTCACAATTTGCACCTTCCCTCTACCCCTGATCTTGTAATTCAGAGGTCCCGTCTGTTCCATAATCTGATAAGGTCCTTTCCAGTGAGTGAACAGCTTAGAGCTGACTCCCTTCGGGACTTGAGGATGGTACAATAGTACAATATCCCCGACCTGGAACTTGATCTGATCCAAGTGCGCTTGTCGCACCCCTTCAGCATCAGTCTTTCGGCGCTCCGCCTCTCTATGCGCCCTGACTATTTGTTCCGCCTCCATCTTCACTCTAAGTCTCATCCCAAACAACTCATCCGCATCCGCCCAAGTGTCTTTTGGGTGAAGGAGCGAAGTCGGGATATCAGGCTCACGCCCATATACTAACTGATATGGCGAGATTGAGCTCTTCGAGCCTCCTAACGCCGTAGAGGGTAGACAGTTCATTGCAAACGCAAATGATGGTGCTGCCTCGACCCATGCTCTTTGATTCTCCTTCTTCGTGCAATACATCTTTAGCGAGGCTTTGAGGGGTCTGTGTACCCGCTCGATTTTCCCATTTGCTCGCGGGTTATAGGCAGTAACATATTGCCATTTCATCCCGTAATACTTAGATAGTTTGTCGATGACCTCGTTATTAAAGTCCGAGCCTCGATCAGAACATATCTTTCTTGGTACTCCGATCTGTGAGATGATCCTATCGATCAGCGCCTCGGCCGTCGTCTTGCCGGTAACGTCTTTGACAGGGATGATCCACACATAGTTGGTGGCTCTGTCAATAGCCGTAAGGAGGTATTTGTAACCATCCTTCGATTCTGGGAAAGGTCCCACATGATCAATGTGTATAAACTCAAACATCCCCGCATGAAGAGGAAATTCGCCAATCAGGCCGAAATTTGCCTTCAGTGGTGTTTTGTTTATCTTGCACGGGATGCATGCATCCACCGCCTGATCTATCTCCTCCTTCATCTTCTTCCACCAGAATCGCCTCGCTACGAACATATGAGTTCGTTGTCGACCCGGATGCGCCAAAAGTGGGCAATTGTGGGCTGCGACAAATATAAATCGTCTCAGACTCTCCGGTACCCAAAGGGTCCATTTGTCCGGCTGTGACGCATAGCGACCGTGAAGGCCCTTGTACCACAGTAGACCATCTCTCCATCCCATCTCCTTCATCTGATCTTTGATCGCTTTCGTCATCCGTAGCTCATCCGGGTTCTGATATAACTGTATCAGTTCTTTAAACTCCGGATCTTGAGCCTGTTGTTGCCTCCATGCGGTAGGCGAGGCTATATGGATAGTACCATCTTCTAGCCGTACCCCGATTCTTTCCGGGTCATCGTCTAGGTCACTTCTCCGCTCTTGAGGAGGCTCCGCATAAACTTCCTGCGTCTCCTCTTCCTCTCTTATGTTCGCCTTCGCATTCTCATATACCTCATAGGACCACTCAGCGTCCTCCTGGGTATGTAGCTCACAACATATCCCGTGATCCGGGCCTTGTGGACTGTACCGTAGACCTGTGCGGTCATATCGGACTCCACTCGCCATCTCCATCGCCTCAATGTGGCTGACCTCATACACCTTGTCAGTGGACAAGTCTTCCATCTCCACCGTGGACACCAACGCCGATACTTCTGAGTTAAACTCTAGCCTAGAGAGGCTATCAGCGACCACATTTCGCTTTCCCGGTAGATGGACCATTGTAAAATCGAAACAAGACAAGAACGCTTGCCACCGCGCCAGCCGTCCCGTCTGTTCATGATTCATCAACCATAACAGGTTATGATGATCAGTTCTGACAGTAAATTGAGGTCCTCCCCACAAATACTCTCTGAGCCTCTTGAGGGCCCATACTACCGCCAACGCCTCTCTTTGCCTTGTGCAATAGTTTCTCTCCGCCGCACACAACTTCCTACTAATAAACATGATTGGGCGTAATTTCTTCTCCTCATCCTCTTGTTGTAATACAGCCCCAATCGCAAACTTAGATGCGTCTGTATCGACTACGAATTGTTTCGTAAAGTCGGGCATCGTTAACACCAGTCCTCCGTCTTTCGGGTCTTTGTAAATGAGATCTTTGAGCGCATGAAACGCTTGCAAAGCCTCTTCGTCCCACTTCTCAAAGTCTCCAAAATCTATCATTTTCTCCACTTTAGCCCGTGTTGCACCCCAATCGGGTATAAACTGGCTATAGTATTGCGCCATCGCAAGGAATGAGTGCAATTCAGTGCGGTTCTTCGGTATCGGTCGATTCATAATCTCCTCCCTCTTCTCTTTGGATATCGAGACTCGATTATGGGAGATCTCGTACCCTAAGTATGTCACACTCGTCTTGGCAAGTTGATACTTCTTTAGATTGCACTTCAGGCCAAAAGCTCCGATGCGCCTGAATATATCGGACAAATGATCGATATGCTCCTCCATTGTGTTAGAGTATACGATAATGTCATCAATATAGCAAAATGCATATTCTCCCGCCTTCTGTCCCCGCCTTCTCATAAAGCCTCCGTCAGACAAATCATCGTACTGACTGCTCAACATCTTCTGCATCGCCTTCTGGAAAAGTCCTGGGGCTTGCTTGAGGCCCATCGGAAGCACTTTCCATTGGTATATTTCCATACCCACCACAAACGCCGTCAGCCATCTGGACTTTTCCTCCAGTGGTATCTGCCAGAAGCCATTCTTAAGGTCAATGACCGAATAGAATTTTGCATTCCGCAGTACTCTCCTTCCTTCTTCTAATGTCGGGAGAGGATTTCTCTCTTCCTCCAGCACCTTGTTAACACGAGCATAGTTAACTGTCAGGCGCCATTCTCCTCCTGGCTTCGGCACTATTCTCGATTGTGAGACTATTGAGGATGTTGATCTCTCAATAAAGTCCTCATTGAGCAGCTGTCTTGCTAGCTCCTCCGCTATCTTCGCCTCATGTATACTCAAATTCGCCCTTCGTGGTGCCGGTGACGGCTCCGCACCCGGTATTTTGTAAATAACCGCAGTGAAATCTTCAGGCTTGACACCACCTGCATGTGGAGGGTCAAAAATTTCCTTGTTCGCCTCTAATTGGCTTTTAAAAGCTCCTTCTCCTTCTCCGTGCCTACTCCTTCTTCCAATATTTTCCGCACCGCCTCTTGAAAATCTTCATCAGACATCTGCTTATGCTGCTTGAGGGGTTCTCTGTCCTCCTCCAAGCCTACGTCCTCTTCCGAGACATCATCTAGGCCCGTCTTTTCATACGTGACCGTGTCCGGCTCATCATCTTTACCGAGCTCCACCAGCATGTCAATGAGTCTCGCGTATTGCAAAGGAGCTTTACGGGTGTAAAAACCATCAAAGCATGTGAATGCTTGCGGTATCAATTTCAACTTGTCGAGGTCTCTGAGCTTCCGCTTGTATGCACTGCTCTGCTCACGAGTTCCCATACGACAAGCCACCACTAGCTGTTGCTTGCGAGAGGGTACCGGTATAGGATGATCAATAAGCCGGTCCCTTATTTCCTGCGCCCATATCGCCTTCTCATTATATGGCAGGATAATAGTATACGGCTTATTATTTTCGAATAAAGTCCGTAAGCATTTCTTCACTTCAGACAGTGAACGCGGCCACGTGGGCTCGTCACCCCAGAAATCAGTAATAAAACTTTTAATAGTTTCTGGTGGAGTATCCGGGATTCGCCCCGTTCTCCTTGGTACAAACTCCTCCCTTTTTTCTTCTCCTACTTTCGCATGGAAACAGTATCCGTTAGTAATATGGACATCTGTTCCTACTCCTTCCGCGAATCTCGCCAACGACGGGCTTCTTTGTGCGACACATATAATCTCCTCCTTTCGCTTCTCGATTAAGTCATCAATAGACTTTTTGTCCCAATGGCATGTCGGAACTGTGACAGTGCACACTTGGGATTCCCAATTGTCGGTCCAGGACAGTTCATCCGGTCTTACGATCATGGAGGTGAACGTACACCTCAAGTGCCTCATGTGCGATGGCCATCTTTTTGTGATCCGTCGCTAGACTCAGCTCATAAGCCTCATAAGAGTCAGTAGCGTTGAAGGGATCAATATCGTTCTCTTCTCCTCTTTTTACTCCATATCACTCGCCGTGCGGCGCAATCAATCACAGCCCCCATCGTAGCCAATTGGTCATACGATAGTAATATTGACCCGTGGTAACCGGGGACGACATAGAGGTCCATACGGTATACTCGTGCGGATTTCAATTTAAAGGTCAGTGTGATGATTCCCGTGATATCCGTCCGGCTGCTCACTCCTTTGAGAGTGCCCGTTGACTTTTTCATATTTCCGTCCACCCAGTCCCGGTATCGATTTAAAAACTTCCTGCCGACAATATTAATATTCGCCATCGTATCATTACCAACTTTTAATATTGTCTTCAATGTTTCACAATAAAGTTCCGTATAACACAGAGCATCGGGCCTGTGTATATTGGCTGCGAGAACAAGAACTTTACGTTCCAAATTTTGGAGTCTTGTCTCTAAGTTTTTCAACTCCTCCTTCTTCTCCTCCTGCTTCACCTCATTAACATTTTTATTATTCTGCGGTACTGGTGCGTTTACTATTTGAGCGACATTGTCTTGTGGTACTTGAGTACACACATTGTCTTTTTGCTCGCCACCCGCCGCGACCGTAGACATTGAGTCTGTTCGTGGTTATTTGCTTGGCCGAGGCGCCATTGGCCTCCTCGCCTCCATCGCAAGTCTCGCCTTCCTATTTGCATCAGTTATCATTGGTAACCGTGCTGTATGAACGGGTATGAGACTACCTTGGGGCTGCAGTCTCTGTGTACCCACATCTTTGTTTTCACATAGAGGAAGCGTTGGCCCAGTCTGCACAACAGCATTAGAAAGCACTGTGACTTTAGGGTTAAACTTCACAGTCTTCTCCTTCCTCTCTTCTCCCCCCTCCAGTCATTCCACCACCTCGAAACGATTACCTTGAGTAGTGTCCGGGTAGGATGACGTATCGGTCTCCGAGGCAGTGTTGTAGGCCTGAGCTCGACCGAAATTCGGGTTGGAGCTTGCCCACGAGCCTCCTCCTCCTCTGGGTGGGGGGGCTGGAGCTCGAACAGCTCTCCCTCCATAAGGGGTATATCCCCGACCTCCTCCTCTTCCTCTCTGAGGGGTTCCCTGCCACCTCGAGGCTCCTCTCCATGTTCCTCGTCCTCGTCCTCCTCCTCCTCCTCCTGCTCGTCCTCCTGCTCCTGCTCCTCCTTCTCGTCCTCTTTGAGAGGCCTTTAAGTTCTTTTGTCTCTCCCTTTCCTCCTTCTTCTCCTTCATCCTCTTCATGTAGGTAATGATTGCCTCTCGTAACTCCTCATCATCACACATATTGGCATACCAACCTTCGTTCACAGCGGCAATCTGAAGCATATTGAAAAGGCCCGGTTCCTTGCCTTCCGTCCTGCTCAGAAAATTTGCCCTTGCTGTTGGGTTCTGCCTATCATGATTGAAAGAGCAGTCTCTGTTCTCCATCTGTGCCTTACACTGCAAGCCCGCGAACCACCTCCAACATGCGGTCTTCAGGTCTGGCTCTCTCTGTCTCTTCCCAACCGGCAACTCTGTTTGTGTACGTGGCTTGTGCGCCAACAGGTACACCGCCTGCCTGTGCCGTGTGTGCCTCCGTGAGCGAGTCCATGTTTGAGCATGCACTCATCACTTCTTGAAACAGTGCTGACGGAGCAACGCTTTTTTTTCGAACACGTGTGTCTCGAGGAAGTTCTTGGACTTCACTGAGCTAAACGTCGAGCATTGTTGTATGAGCTGAGTAAGCTTACTCGGGTTAACTGTGTGTAACGCCGAAAAGAAATAGAGGATGATCGACTTGCGGCCATAGAATAGACCATAGGAGGAAACTACCTCCGTAAGGATCGCCGCCAAGCCAACAGCACTCCTCAAACTCATCGCCACTGTCTCAAAGATTTCAAATCCTATGAGAGTACCAGTGCAGAGATGCTGGTATCCATGAGATTGAAAATATGAAATGAGTGTGGCCACCGCCAGTTCACACTGAGCGTCTAGGCCTGTTGCATTGTTTCTCTTAATCTCCTCCTTCTTTCTCAAAAACTTGTACTGTGTCAGATCAAATCCCTCCGAGACTAGAGATTGGTCAAAAACAGTAACAAGGGCCTCGTATTCCTGCGTTTCGTCGCAAGGAAAAGCCTTCATGCAGGCATTGATCTCTTTGAGCTTGCTCAAAAGCGAAGCATCAGAGTCTTTGTCTGAGCTCGTCTTGGCACATAGCATGAGACTTGCCACTCCTCCTTTCTTCCCCTTGAAGGCATTTATGATGTTCTGTCTGTCCTTCTTCTCCGTGTTTGTGACCACCACCGTAGTTGAGCCCGAGGGTGCAGGGGCTGGTGGGGCAGGAGCTGGTGGGGTCAAATATGTCGGAGGGTGTGTCTTTGCACCACTCACTTTTGCTTTCATTCTTTCCAGTCTCATCGTCTTCTCGAACTCCTCATGCTCTTTCGCCTTCTTCTTCTCAGATATCACCAGCTTTTGAGCATGAGTGATAAAGGCCACCAATTCAGAAGCAGATCTGAGAAAATTATATTTCTCCACATATTGGTCAACACCTGCTTTGTTGGCGACCGGTGGTGCGTTACTAAGTGATTTAAGGACAGGGTGATCCTTGGTAGTAACGCACCCATCAACAGTCTGATCTTGGTCAGAACTCTGTCTGTCTTCTCTAACTCATCAATCACAGGATGAGTTTCTCCTGCTGCCTTAATGCTTTTTTCCATCTTTGCCTTCCCCTCCTCCAAGGCCTTTATTTCCATTGTAAAAAAATGAAATATACCACTCGAGTTTTTCGAACCCAGATTGGTCTTCATTTTTGTTACATCGACTGCCTCCTGACCAGTCGCGAGGAATCTAGCCGTTGCTCTTGGGTTTGTGTACTGGAGGTAACCCTCACATCGTGGGCCGTATGTACGTTCCCAAATCAGGGTTTGAGTGTACACCCCAAAGATAGCATCGAGTAATTCAAGGTGGGTGTGTGTGTCCCCAAACTTGATATGCTGTATCTTCTTTCTCTCTTCTGGATCAGAGACCAGTTTGCCGAGGAGCTGTGCTGTGTTTGATAATAGGATATAGACATCCTTTTTAGCACGACTTTTCTCTCTTCTTTGATCCTGAGGGATCCACACATAGGTATCCTTCTCTACCCCCATCTTGTTATCAAACTCTTTTTTAGTGAGGTCATAGTGGTCTTGCACCCACTGTTGTTCCTCCACTGTGATCTCCTCTCCATCACCATGAATCAAGTCGATCATTTTTCGTCCTCCTCCTCCCGTGTAGGCAGGTGGTAAGGGATTATCATATGCTCCTCCTCCTCCCGTCTCTTCTTGTTCAAATCCTCCTTCATCTTCGTCTCCTCCAAATCTTCCTTCATCATCCCAGCCCTCTTCTACTCCTCCTCCTACTCCTTCATCTCCTCCTCCTTCATTCAATCCTCCTCTTCCTCCTTCATTCAATCCTCTTCCTCCTCCTCCTCCTCCTGCTTCTTCTTCTTCTCTTCTTTGATCTGCCTCCGAGAATTCACTCACTTCGGCGGTCTCTGTCGACATGATGTCGTAGTAGTGATCAACAGGAGGACAGTGTCAGCTCCTATGTTTGGTTTTTGTTCGTTTGTGTTCTGTTCCTCCTTCAGTCGATTGACTAGTGAAGAGAGAAACTAATAGAGAGGGTAGGATAAGATTCCCTGTCCTCTATGAAACACTGTTTGTATGTTTGTTTTTGTTTGAGAAAAATATTCTTTGAGACTTTCTCCGATTTCTTGTTCTCCTTACTCAGATTACTTTCTCCTCCTTCTTTTCTATATTGTATCTAGTATGAGGAACTTGGACCTACACACAGATAGTAATAGAGAAGCTAGAAAAGCTCTCCTTGAGAAGTCGACAGTCGGTCGGATAGGTTCTCAGACCTACCTTTAGAAAACGATCAGAGATTTGCAAAAATACTCTGACGTATGTGTGAGATAATGCAGATAAATGCACAAACTAGAAGGGTAGAGTGTTGTGCTCCTGTCCCTATGCTTGTTTGTGTTTTGTGTGTGTTCCTTCACTCTTCTGTCCACCTCCTTCTTCTTGGTCTCTGTGTGAGAACAGCAAGAACGACTGAGAGTTTGTATCTGATGTCTCCTTGTGAGCACACAAATACTGATTAGGCTAGAGGGTACGAGACACCTGCTTGAGACCAATCAAATTATTTGTTTTGTGAAAGAGTTATGAGGGAGCTGTGTTGGAGTATTTGTTTTCGTCTGACGTCCCCGTGTGAGACAGGTCAGTGAAAATTCACTCTGTTGCCTGTGTGGCAAAGCAGAAAGAAATCACCCTAGTGATGTGGACTCCAAATGTAATGCCCCCAACGATAGCTCGTAAAAAGTCGGTAATACAACCAAACACAGTCCTCAAGAATGATAATGATGTCTCGTTGTATTAGCTCAGTGAAGCCAAAAAGGAAAACTGCAACAGACCAGGAATAAAATGGCATCAGGTCCAATCCTGACAAATAATACTGAAAAACAAGCTGGTGCACCTGTCACCAGGAAAAGATATTTTTTACCGGCTATCCGGGGGGTGATGCCTACACTTATATTACTCGAAGCCACTTAAAACTTCATGATAACGGGTACCTGTACTATCAGGCTAAGGGTGGGGGTGGTTCGAAGTGTTGGCGAATAGTTCAACTTGAAGTCACTCGAAATCTTACGCAGTGTAAGTGTTGGCGAATTGCCCAACTTGAAATATTGTTTAATTCATTAATACGAGCACTGCAACGACTGTCACTCAGGTTAGTATTTGCATTCTATTTTAAGGTCGGTAGGCGGCGGTGTAAGTTCGATTTCTCGCGCGCATAGGAGTGTGTGTGCTCGGGGTGGAAAAAGGATTATGCAGGCCCACCAGGTATATAATGACATTACTTACCGTTCCTGTCTGTTGGTTATAATTGGTCTGGAAATTTATCTTTGTCAAGACATCAGCGAGATTGTCATCCGTGTGTACCTGAAAAAAGCTTTACCACCCCCTTTTAACCAACTTCTCTAGTAAGTGGTACCTCACATCAATATGTTTGGTTCGGGACTACCGTAAGCCTCTTACTGAGAGGATGATGGTCTCCTCGTTGTACTCAAGATTAGTTGCAATATATTACCACGACTGAACGTAGATTGTGAGCTTGCTAAGTTGAACATCGCAAAACTACTGTAAAGTACTTAAATGCTTACTTTAAGTCTAATTTATAGTTGAGTGTTCGGAATTTTTTTTGGAAAAATTTCTCCAGTCATGAATTTGTGTTCATTTTCACTTGTCACGTCCTTGTCAACAAATTTACAGCTATGACTGTGTCATATAAAAAAAAATAAAAAAATAAAAATAAAATGATATGGGACAAAAAAAAAATTCATAGAACACAATGAATGATTAATTATAGGTCAGTTACTTGTATCGCTAAAATTATAATTTTAAAAAAAATGAGAGATGTGACCTGTTGAAACAATATGAAAAGATGAAAAAGAAGTGTTTCGATAGGTAGCATTGTAGACAGAGATTAGAAGGTGCAGGATATGGAGATGTTGAATCAGGAATGTGACAATTGACGCGCAGTAGCGATGCGTTGATATAGGTGAGATGACTTTGAGCAGTAGGAAGCTAGATCGCTAGGTATCGCACAGCCGAGATGAACTAAATTTAATGCAATAATTATGCAGTGCAGATTTAGTCACTGATGTGTGAGAATTATACTTGAATGCAGGCATAAGATGCGATCAGGCTAGTTCTGTTTTAGCAGCTCGACCGTAATGATCCGCTTCATGCATATGTGATTCATTGAACCTCCTATCATGATGTTGATCACCGCTATGCGCGCCAGTCAGTTATTCTAGTCATACTTCCAGTTTTCTTCCGGATATAACAACAATCTGATGCTTGCATTCTGGGAGAATCACACTCCCCTTGTTGGTGTCGGGCGCGCGAAGATACCTACTAGCTAGCTACTAAATTTGTAATATCTACACCTTATTCA
>WBZZ01004306.1:245000-262500 GCA_019918135.1 Paulinella micropora | reverse complement strand
CCGTTAGTACTTTATCTTGTTAATAAGTGGTTTTGGCTTGCCTGAGCTTGGTTTTTCTTTGTTTTTATGTTGTTTTACAGCAAAATCAATGCGATTACACTGCATTTAATTTATCAAATTTTAATAATATCACTTCAAATTCAAATTTAAATTCAAATGCAGTGACTTGAAAATTTTCAAGTTTGTCATTGGTGACAGTGACTACTTGCCACTCACTAGTACTCGTTATGCATACTCACTGACTACTTGAACTATGCATGAAATAATATTAATACTAGCTTGTTCAGCATATTTATAATGTTTTTGAAGCATAAAACCGGTGCGGAAGCTTAGACTTTAAGTTGAGTGACACTGTTTTACACTAGTCACTGTGACACACTCAGATTACTTGCCACTCACTTGTAATCGTTATACAATATGTTTTTATTATTGTTTTATTAATAAAATACATTGAATTAATAATAAATATTTAATTTTTGTTACATTCAAATTCAAATTCAAATTCAAAACTTGAAATTTAAAAAAGTTGAATGTATATATTTATTGAACTTGAATCTAACGCAGTCGCCTCCGCTGCTGCCTGTGCCTGCCCCTTTGGACGGGAGATCGTGGCCGAATCTTTTGAGGAGGCACAGGAGGTAGGCCGAGCTCTGGAGGCCACCAGAATCGCTCACGACCAGCAAGTGTGTTGTGTACAGTTCTGAAAGCAGTCTCAGTTTTGAAACGAAACTGGATGGCTTGTTTATGACGAAAGGTCTTCATAAACAACTTTCCAGGTGTTTGTGTGAACTCAAAGTGGTGGTATAAATAAAGATCTTTGATTCCAACAACTGGGTGCTTGTATTTGCTGTCCCTGTTGATGATGTCATTAAAGTACATAGGCTCTGAGTCTGAAAGTTTGGTTTTGATCAACCAGCCAAGATCTCTGGCGGTTTCCCAAATCCAATCATCATGGAAGGCCATATAGGCCACCATTTGTGCTATTTTACCTGCGTGTGAATCCGCTAATCCCTTTCCATGATTTGAGGGCCAGAAGTTCCAAGAAAAGTATGATAGCCAAGGATGCTTAGTCATAGCAAGGCTAGCCTCGGCTAACGAATGCCTTTGCTTGTAATGCTTTCGGCCACCGTCAGACCATTGAATTACTTTTGTTTTACCCATTGGCTTTATGACTCTGTCAAGAATATCATATTGCCATTGACGGTAAAAAAAAAAGAAGTCGTTGTTTCCTTCTTCTTCGCTGTGATGGGGGAGTGTGTCGATGTATTTCCTTTTGATACCACCACACCCGTCCCTCATCAAAAGCACAGCAATGCTATCATTGATGTCTTTCGTTTTGCCACCTCCTACGCTCATTCTTAAAAAATCTACTATTATCAAAACGTATCGCGTATCCTGCCTGAATAACTCAAGGTCGTCATCAAAAACTTTCATATTTTCTTTCGCCTTGAAATGATGCTCTATCTTTCTTATTTTGTGTATTAGTTTCTTCATCTCCTTTCATTTTTCTCGTCCAGCTCTCCCTCCTTTCTCTCTTTTTGCTGAAGCTCTGATAATCTTTCAACTTTTTGATTGTGTTCTCGGCAATCAGGGCACTTGCCCCAAACTATATTATGACGGCATTCCACCCAATATTGGGCATGGAGGCGTGTCCAATGTGCGCAAATGGGCGCATGTACTTGTTGTTTGAGTTTTGAATAAGGGCGGATGAGGAATTGACCGATCTGCTTTGCCCAAAAAGCACGCAGATCAGCTAAATTCATGCGGTCTCGGCGTTGTTGTTGACTGAGCGCAATACACCTAAATTCAATTATTTACTAGTAGAAAATTTTAATCATTATACAATGATAATGAAATAAATAACATGTATTAGTAACAGTAATATTATAGAGCTCGACTTAGCTGTAAATATAAAGACTGAAATTTTTCAAATATCTTTGCGACTTTACTTGCTGGAGGTAGCCGACCCCCCCCCCCCCCCCCCAGCCAGCCAGCCGCCAGTGTCCAAGTTGGAAAGGAAGATAAGGTAGCTATAATTTCATGCTTTGCTTAAGTTTTTTTTTTTTTAATTACAATGCATGAATTTGTAGCTAAACAAAATTGCAGATAGACCCCCTGGCCTATCTCCAGGAGGGGGGGGGGGGGGGAGAGACCGTTGGTTGCCATGCCTGCAAAGCGGGACCCAAAGCTGAATCATTTTCTTTTCGAACTCAATCAAGGGAGGCTTCGGGCAGCCACAATCGCTTGGATTACGAATCTGAAGCCTTTTTTACAGAAAACGACCCCAACCCCTTTGAAACTCGTACAACTTCGACCGCATTTCCTGATCCTCCTCAAGTAGGCTCAAATTCTTCTGCAGGCGCAAGGGCTGATCATCAAAATGCGGGCTGATTTCCAGGGCATCACTCGGGGGGTGAGAGCTATCTTGTTGGGACGGGGAATTGCTTGCTGGATGCACTTGTGCTTCTTGCTGACGTGAAACGTAGACGGCTCGCAACTTGTACACTTGTACACTCCTGCCTCGCCTGCCTCGAACGCTATGCTCAACTGCGCTTGGGTTCGCCTCAACTTCTGTTTTGGCTTATGGATGTAGGGTTCCCCTGACCTCATTGCTGCTGAAATGGCCTAAAGAAACAAAAGTTAACATGCGAGAAGGCACAGAACAACAAAAGGAAAACAACAACAAAAAAACAAATAAAAAAACAAACAACAAACAAGAACAAAAAGTAATCACGAGAGAGAGAGAGAGAGAGAGAGAGAGAGAGAGAGAGAGAGAGAGAGAGAGAGAGGCATACCGGCAGGACTTGCTTCCAGTAAGTAGGGAGTACCTCGTAAGTCTGGTGTCCGGGTCATGTGCCCGCCGCTGTACCTATGAAGGTAAAATGTATACAACCCCCCTCTCTCTTTCTGTCAGTCTTCCCGAACCCGACCGCCCTTGCCCCATAATATACCCGTGGCCCGTTTATCTCTCTCATCATCTCTCATCTCTCTCTTCTCAATCTTCATCATTCTCTATCTCTCTCTCTCTCTCTCTCTCTCTCTCTCTCTCTCTTCTATCAGGCTGTCTTCTGGCCCCACGCCCCCATTCACTTGGCCCGTCCCCGTGCTCTTGTTCTATAACCTCCCGCCGCGGGTCTCTTCTTCCCCCTGGACCCTACCGCCGCTGGTGGTGCCCCAATGATCTCGAACGGTAGTCCCTCCTCCTCAACCTCATCCCATATACTGGCTGGTATCCGCCTTTCTTCCGTCAAATCAAACGGTACGTTCAATTCCAACCGCGGTCTCGTCTGTATAGTGTATGATACATGATCCTCATCGTCCTCCTTGATGGTGACGTCCCACGTCTCCCGTTCTTCCCCATCTTTTCTAGAAAAACCGGTTGAAACTGACGGGCCTTTTCCTCCTCGACATCGTCTCCGCTTCTCCAGAACTGCATCACCGGCGCTATCCCGTTCCCCGCCCTATGCATCCATGTTCCCCGTAAACTAAGCACCCGCAAGACATAGAAGTCTTCCATCGTGTCGTCGCTCACCTCTTTCTCTGCCGGTCGCATCAAGTAGAACTTGCCCACTTTCCACTTGATGTTGTCAACCTCCCCCGGCTCGCTAACCCATAGGCCCCGCCCATTCCTGATATCTATGTTCCCCTCCGGTGCCCTCGGTTTGGGTGGCCTCCCCGGGCCCCGCTTCTCCTGCCCCGTCTGATCACTCACCCCTTCCTTCTTTTCCTCCGTCCGCCTCTGCTTCGCTTACCCTTCGCATCTTTTCTTTCCTCCTCCCTCTTCTTCGCCTCCTCCTTCTTTTGCATCTGTGATATTCTCTCATGTTTGCCAGTCTCCAATTCCGTAATCGCCTCTTGCAGCCGCCCCTTTTCCTCCTGATCTTGTTCGTAGGTCAGTTGCTCCTTCAGCCTCGCGATCTCCTCCAGCCGCTGTGACTGGGTCAGCAAAGGCCTCGGGTTGCTAAACTTATCCTCCGTTCGCTCCAACGCGTCCTTCTCCGTCTCATAATCCAACAGAAAGGGCGAAAATTTCACCAGCCTCCTCACATGCACGATCTGTGCCGTATCTTATAATTGTAAGCCGCCGTCTGTTTCATGATCTGATACGGCCCCTGCCACTTCTCGTATAGCTTCGTCGAGACCCCCACCGGTATGTTCGGGCGGTATAGAAGCACCGTATCCCCCGGATTGAATTCCACGTGCTTGTACTTCTGTTGCCCCTTCTCGTCTTCTAACCGCATTGCCTCCTCCCGATGCATGGTTACGATATGTTCCGCTTCTGCAATAGCCCGTAACCGTACCGCCATCAGCTCCATCGGCTGATACAGCGCCTTCTGCGCCATCACATCTTGTGGCGTGTTCAAAACCCTGTCAAACACCATTTGGTGCGGGCACAGCCGCGCTTTGCCCCCCAACGAAGAAGAACCCAGATTATTCACCGCGGAGGTGAACGCCTGTAGTGCCTCTGGCCACTTCGTTTGCCCGTTCTGACAGTAGATCTTCAAGGACGCCTTCAACGTGCGATGCATCCTCTCGATCTTCCCGTTTGCCATTGGGTTATACGCAGTCACGTAACCCCATTTGAACCCGCAATATTCGCTGAGCTCATTGGAAACCCAGTCAATAAAGGAGCTCCCCCGATCCGATAGTATCCTTCTAGGCACCCCGATTCGGCTGAAGACGTTATCGATCAACGCCTTGGCAGTCGTCTCCTTCGTGTCGTCCGCCGTGGGTACCGCTATGACATAATTGGAAGCCCGATCGATTATAGTGAGTATGTATTTGTACCCCCCCCCCCCCCCACCCCCCCCCGCGCCAGCCTCTGGCAATGGCCCCACATAATCGATATGTACCGTATCAAATATGTCCCGCGTCAGATCAAACTGCCCCAGTAACCCCCTGTTCGCATCATAGACTGTCTTTGCCCTCTGGCAATGCCCGCATCCCGAAATGAAGCTTTTGATATCCCGATCCATGGTATCCCAATAAAACCGCCTCGCCATGGACTACTTCATCCTATCTAAACCCGGATGGCTCTGTAATGGACAGTTGTGTGCCCCGATCAATATTGCGTGCCGCAGTGCCTTGGGCACCCACACCACCCATCGTTTCGGGTCTTTCCGATTCTTCGCCCTGCTCCCGTAGTACCACATCAGCCCGTCTGAATATGTGTACCTCTCCTTCAGTCTCCGCACCTCCCCATCCTCTGAGACCCCCGTCGGGTCCTCCTTGTGTGCTATGAACTTCTTCCACTCCTCATTATCTCTCGTCAGCTTCCGAAGCATATCTACCGATGCAAACTTGATCTCCGTCTTGTTCTCCAGCTGCATAGCCAATCGGCTCGATGCGTCTTCTGCAACGTAAGCTCCGGCTTCGCCTCCGTCTGTCCCGCGTGTACCTCTACCTTGGTTGGAATCAAGAAATTCCCCACCATCGGCATGTTTCGTTACGGAAAAGGCTTCGCGTCGACTTTCTCCTCCTCCGTCTGTTCCCCCTGTCCCGCTTCCTTCCACATCTCCTCCTCATAACCCTGTCTAGCATCTTCCATCCCATGCTTCTCGCAGCTTTATGCGCCGCCTCATAGTATAGCACGTCGTCCCGTTGGGTTGACGCCCCATGTTTATGTATCGCGGCAACCTCTGCCACGTAGTCCATCCCGTTAATATGCTTCTTGTCTTCAAAGTCCGCCTTCCGCCCCTCCTCCTCGAGGTCCATATGCCCCAGCACGGTCATAACAGCCGCCGCCGTCTTAAAGTAGAACCTGGTCAGATTCATGCCGCTCGTCTTCCCCGCATCGTAAACGCTGGGGTCTTCTTTGCCTTCTGACTCCCCTTGTCTTCCGTACGCGTCCCCGACCCCGTCTCCTTCCCCTTTGTAATGCCCTCTTCCCCCGCACCGCCTGACCTCGATTTGTGGTCCGCTATGAAATGCTCCTTCCCCGGGATGAACTCTATCTTGAAGTCATACTCCGATAACTCCAATTGCCATCGCAAATCTACCCGTGTGATCCTGAGACATTAACCACTGCAAATTAGTGTGGTCAGACCGCACCGTTGTCCCCTTTGACCCCCCACAAGTAATCCCGCAGTTTCTTAAAGCCCCATACTATCGCCAATGCATCCCGTTGCCGCGTACAGTACTTTTGTTCCGCTCGCGTCATTCGTCGGCTCAGAAACATCACTGGCCTCGTGCGTCCCTCATCATCGCTTTGCTGTAGTACCCCCCCCCCCCCCCCCCCCCGATCACATATGCAGACGCATATGTATCCAGCGTAAAACTTCGATTGAAATTTGGAAGCTATAATACCGTGCCCCCCTCCTTCCAAGGGTCCCGCAATATATGTTCCCGTAAGGTTTGTATCGCCGCCATGACATCCTCAGGCCAGCTACCCCCCGTTCCGCACTTAACCTCCTTCATGTGCAGCCGTATCGGCTCCGCTATCTCTGCAAACCTCGGTATAAATTCGCTATAATACTGTGCCAGCGACACGAAAGAAGTAAATCGGATTTAGTCTTTGGCAAAGGCATAGCCGCCACCGCTTCCTGCTTCTTCCTCGCAATCGAGCACGACCCGTTCTCAATGTCATACCCCAAATACTGAATCCGCTTTTGTAGGAAATGACACTTCTTTGCATTCAGCCTGAACCCGAACGCCTTAACCCGTCGCATAATGTCCCCCAAATGCTGTATATGTCCGAGAAGATGATCACATCGTCTAAATACGCAAACGCGTATCCCGTCGTATCCTCGTACTTCTTCGCAAAATGCCGCATCCCGAAAATTCGCACCCAGCATCTTGGTCATAGCCTGCTGAAATATATATGCCCGGTGCCACCTTCAATCCCATTGGCAAGACCTTCCACACATAGGTCGTCATTCCCACCATAAACGCTGTGAGATATCGACTCTCTTCCGCCAAAGGTATTTGCCAAAACCCGCTCTTCAGATCCAGCGTCGAATATATCTTCGCCTTCTGTAAGACCTCTATTCCCCGCTAGGGTCCGCACGTCCGGCACCGGCGTCTCTATATTCTTGATGATCTCATTGATCCTCCAATAGTTGATGCACATCCGCAGAGTCCCATCCAGCTTAGGTGCCATACGCACCGGGGACGAATACCCTGAAAGCCTTGCATCTATTCAACCTTCTCCAAAAGTTCCGCCGTCATCTCTTTCGCAATACGATCCTCATGATGACTCAACCGCGAGGGTCGACCTATCCCCGGCACCTCTTGCCCCATCTCTCTCTCGAACACCGCCTCATGGTGTCTCACCGATCCCCCTTCCAATGGCCCAAAAACTTGTATATGCTCTTCCATTATCCCCAAGACCGCTTCCTTTTCCTCCGTGCTGCCCTTCCAAGTCTCTGCCTGTGCCTTCAGCGCCTCTCGTCTTATCCGTCTCCTCTTTAATCTGTTCCTCCGTCGCCTGTCCCTTTATGTCGTCCACCACCGCGTCCGTCCCGTCTCCATCTATCCCCTCCCGTGACATATACAAGGTCGGCGTCTTCCGCTCTTGATCCGCGTATCGTGCCAACTGATCGATCATCATCGCATATTGTATGGCATGCGTTCTGTGATATACCCCCGATATATGTGTAAAAGCTTCATTCCGCATGGACGCTAGATCCCGATCCAAAAGCTCCTCCCGATAACGTCTGGCTATCCTTCTTGATCCCAATCTGCACGCCACCACCAACTTTTGTGTACGGCTCGGTATCGGTATCGGGTCCGCGATCAGAAAATCTTCGATGTCTTACCACCACATTTCCGACCTTTTTCCCACCGAAAACATAATGGTAAAATCCCCGTGTGAAAGCCTGTTCTTCAACGCTTTCTTGATCTGTGACACCGAATCCGCTATGATAGGTGGGCTTCCCCATTTGTCCTGTAGGAAGCTCAAGATCTCAGCCTTAGCCTGACTAGGCTTGCCCGGATTGCAGACTACATACTGCCAATGGCAATACCCGCTCGTCCATCTCCTTGTGCTGATATCCCAAATTCCGCCCGTGTTTAGGAAACCCGTCCGAGGCCTCCTGCCTCTGCTGTCGGTAATATTCCAACCTCGCGTCAACCAAAGCCACTATCCTTTCCCCCGTCCACTCGTCTTCCGATCCGCTCTCCTCCTGCTCCTCCTTCGGCTCCCCGACCGCGAAAACATCTCATTTTGCCTCCTTTCCCTCTTCCCCCTTGTCGAGCTCAATCTGTGCGGATGTAAAATCGCTCGCTACCCATGCCCCCGGCATACCCCCTTGATCATTCTCTGGTTCATAATCCACCATTTGGTATACCGGAGCGTTTTCCCCTGTCCCGTACCACACCTCTTGCCTTCCGCAATCTATGTGTGTACGCATCCGTCTCAGCGCGTCAAAACTCCATAGAAGCCCCCCTGTGTAAGCTGGAACGACCCAGAACTTATGTGTATATGTATTCCTTCCTCTAAGGTCGAACGTAAGCAGCATTCTACCCGTAATCGCGGTCGTGCCCGAAACCCCCTTTACCCAACTCCTAGTATACCGAAAACTCTGTTTGAACCACTGTTGGTTCCTGTGTTTATCATCGAAATGTTTACCAATCACGCTGATGGCCGCCATGGTATCATTACCAATCACCGCTTCCCCCGCCAGCTGTCGTATCGTGACCCGAGTATACGCAAATGGGAGATTAGATCTTTTAATATGACTAACCGAAGGAGTCGGTCGTCGCGCCTCATACTGCTGATTCACCCTCCAATGTGTCTCCTGGGTAAGCGCCAGTCATCCTCCCGTCGTCGTCTCTCTCTCTCTCTCTCTCTCTCTCTCTTTCTCTCTCTCTCTTTTCCTCTTGCCTCTTCTTGTCTTCATCCACTTGTATCCCCTCGCCTCTCTTATGCTCCCCCTCTTTCCCCTGTCTCTCTGCCCCCGCGCTCCTCTCCGCCCACTGTATCCCCGTGTCTGTCTCACCCTTCCCGCTGCATGTCCGCTCCTCTGCCTTCTGCTGTTTTGCATGCCGTAATTCCCCTGTACTCTCTTCACCCCCTTCATCCCTCCCTCTCTTGTTCCCTATGCCAAATCTACGTACTCCCGTGCGGTCACATCCCTGTCCGGACTGCCGTATCCCGATCTGTCGCCCCCCGCGCGCCGACGTTGTCGCCTCTGGCGCCGATCCCCTGTCAGACACAAGTTCCCCATTCCCGCTTGTTACCCCCACCTCATTTGCCACAGTATCACCTGCCATGGTGGCCCCCACAATCTTTACGTCGTCTTTGCTACTAGACCTGCGCGGACGCGCTTTCTCTTCCCGCTGAGGCCGATCCTATTCATAAATACCATGGGTTTGATCATGTTTCCGCTCTAGATCCTCTATAGTCTGTGCTATACCCGATGTCAATCCCATGCCCCCAGTCTGCCCCTGTCGTTCCGGGGTCCCCGCCCAGCCCCTGCAATCAACCCCTGTCGATCCGGCCGCGGATGCACATGTGGCAAATGAGAGTGTGGTATGTCTCCTGCACCCCCCTTGTCACTACTGTGTATCCCGCCACCCATATCTCAGGGTTTGTACCTGATCGCCCATGCCCGGTCTAGGAACCTCCGCTTGCAATTGGCTGCGTTGCCCACCGCGATAGCCCCCAAGTTGTCCCCCCCATCCACTTCTGCCGCTCCCGCGAAGTCCGCCGCTTCGGTCATCCTGAAATCTCTGATACCCGTCCCGTTTAGGCTTCATATTAGCTGCCCGCTCGTGATAGCTGCGATCCTTCTTCGTCCACCCTTTAAGCCTTACGTTCTCCTCATCAAATTTCTTCAGCCCTGGCAGTTCCGCCGGCGGGAACATCTCTTCCAATCCCCCGAGTTGCCACATGCCATGTCGTATAGCCTCTTTGAGCTCCCAGAAGGCCTCCTCCCTATGTTTCGGGCTGTAGGAATCCAGTCGATCGTGCCAATCTTTTGTGAATGACTCACTTGGCAATCCCCTTTATCCCCCGCCCATGCATCGCAATCATGGTGTAACAGGAATCCTCGTTCCAGTTTTTCGCCTTCAACGCTCGTTTAGCGTACTTCGGGAACCCCTGAATCAGGTCAGCGTCCGGCGGGTACCGACTCTGTCCCGGTGCCAACTCCGTGTTTGGCATCGTCTCATGAAACTCTGCATCGAATCTCATCGATCCCCCTTCCCGTGGTGCACGTTCCGTGTGGTGCACATACGATGCCCGTCGTTGTTGCTCCCGCCGGGGGCATATCCCGAGTCTCGATGCCCCTAGTCGCGATTCCCATATCCCGAGTCCCGATGCCCGTATCCCGAGTCTCTAAGAATCTTGGCGCACGATCTCCCCCACCCCCCTATGTGGAAAACGCCTGTATAAATCTCCTCGATAGCCTCCCCCTCCGCTTTGAGGACGCCGTTCCGCTGGTTTTGGCGGTGGCATTTTGCTCATCACTGCTGGCATGGCGATTATACGGTCTATCAGTTCCGCGTCGTCCGCATCCAGTTCCCATTGTACCGGGTTGAAATCGCCGCGAAACCTCTGCCACCGGGCCTTCCTGTCCGCCGTCATTTCTGTTTGGAAGGCGTGCTGCACTATTTCCGTGACCACCAGCTTTAACATCGCCAGCGGGTATATCTGCTCCTTGCTGTGTAGCAGGCTCAGCCCGACAACCCCCGAGAAGACCTCTTTCAGCGGCACCCGCTTCACGACCAGAGCCTCCGCCGCCTCCTTCAACGCCTCTTTCTCATCCCCTGCGTCTATCAACTGACTGAACCCATATACCTGGTAGAATACAATATGTGCGGCGTCAACCATCAATTTTCCCTCCGCGATTCCTTTATCCGTGAACTCTTCTTTGAAAACCTTCTCCCACGTCGCCGCTTGGGTCAGCCTAGAGTGCTCCTCCGTCGAACGCAACAGTGTTCCCAACAAATAGCAGATTTGCTCCGCGTTATCCCCACACTGCGCCCCTTTGGACTCTGCCTTCAACACCACGATGAACGTGCGCAGTTTGTTCATGTACTCGTAATCGGCTGCCTTCGATATGTCGATCGCGCTTTTGCCCCTCTCCCGCCACATCTGTGTGAGCCTCAGCTGACCCAGTACCCTGTCTCTCTGTTCATGGCCCCCGATCCGCGACCTGTTTGTATTTCGGCGTCTGCGCCTCTTGCCGGAGCGATCCCGATCCCGAGATCCCGACCTCGATCGTGTCGCATCCGAATCAGACCCCCCACGGCGCCGTTCTCTCCGTTTGTCCTTCCGTTCATTCTTTTCTCGCTTACGCTTGTCCGGCGACGTCTCCACCGGAGGCTCCTTTATCACCGCCAACCGGATCCGTATCCACGTCTACCATCCTCGCACACATCCGTTAAGCACAGATAACCCGAACACCCATTGTCGCAGTTCTTTCCGTTCCGCCTCCTTGTCTTCCTCCGACGGCGCTTCCCCCAATGCCAACGCCGCGTCCATCAACTTATTTTAAGTCGATTCCTTATTTTTCTCCATCCTTGTCGCCGCATCATACGCTATACCGGGCATGTAGTCCTTCATGGCTTCATACGCCTGTACGGCCGCCGCTCGAACACCCTTAGCAAAACCCGAATGGTATTCCTCGAGCAAGTCCGCCAGTTCCTCCGCCGGACTCCTGGAAAATTCCCCGTCCCACGCCTTCCGTGCATCTTCCAACTTCCCCGCCGCTTGCTGTATTTCCTTCGGTATCTCCCTCGCCACTCGGCACAATTCCTTGATGTCACCCCCTGACAGTGTTATAATGTGTCCCCTAGCATAGGACGCATCGCATATTTCGCCAAGTCCCCTTTCTTCACCTTGCCCCGATAAAACCCCACCCCAACGTACAGAGCCTCCGCCAAGTGGATCAACGTGATCATCGGCAAACCCGGCCCGCATGAATGTTTACCCTTTTGCCACTCCCATGCTGTCCAATCTTCCATCTCACCCCACAAACCCCCGTCCTCCTCCCTCTTCGACCATATCGAGTACTGCGTCGGTGATAACTGCTGATACGTCTCCACCGCCATCTCCGGTACCTGCTGAATCATTTCGTGGAATACTATCGACATCGACGGAGGGTTCTTCGCGTATTCCGGATCCGTTGCTGCCACCGGGGCCTCTGCCTTGGCTTCCTATGTACGCATGGGCGTCCCCTTCCTCTCCGCCGGAGTAAATGGTATTGCCGCCATCTTCGGTGGCGTCCACCCCACGCCTCCCACCTTCTTTTCCTCTACCCCGATTGCCGCCATGTAGACTCTAAAGTAGGGAGCATATCATATATATCCGTCCAATTGCCCATACATTCATCCCCGCCATGTACCCGCTCTCTCTTTTACCATATCAAAACCCAAACCCGCCCCCATAGATCCCCTTGTTATTCCGCTGTCAAAACCTCTGTTTGTTTTCGTTTTCCGTGTCTATTGTAAACCCCTCCCTAATCGGGTCCCTTCCTTCTTTCCCCCAATAAACCTCTACACCTCGTCCCAATTCATCCTTTCCCATTCCTCTTTAGGGATGCCTCGCATCCACTCCACCACCTCTGCCGCAGTCTCTTGCCGACTGTCCTCCTTCTTAGCCGGTTCCTCTCCCATCCTCTTTGACTCCCGAGCTGACGTGTCCTCTTGTCTCTCTATCTCCTTATTATAGGTCCCCTTTACCTCTGAACCCACTGTCTATAACCCATCCGTAATTCCTGAACCCATGCCAGCGTCTCGGTGCTCTCCCAGTCCTTGTCCGGTCCCTTCGGGTCCAGCAATTCTATCGAACCCCTTAGCCGTAAAGGTTCAACAAACATTGTCCAGCTGTCTTCACCCCGTTTCCTCAAAACATCATGATCAATCCACCATCTTGCTTGCTGAGGCTTTCCTCTTGCAGAAGCCCATGCCGTATGTACCCATTCCTCTTTCCATGTCCCCTCCACTTTTGCCATCACTGCCATAAAAGCGAATTGGTGCCTCGCCTCCTCTGTGGCCGCAAATATTTTCCATATCTCCTCTTTTTCTACCCCGTCCCACCTATACCATTGTAGTTCCCACAAATCCCTAATCGCCATCCAACGTCTATCATTACGGACCCGTTCTGTCCCCAGTATTTTTCACACCTTGACACCCCATTCGTCCCCCATTTCCCCCAGAAACCGTTGAGCTCCCTCCTCGACTTTGTATTCCACCCCCATTTGTCAGCCTCAACTTCTTCTTCTCCGTCACCTCCAATTTCTCCGCTTCGTGCTTGCTCATCTGTTGCAATACCTCCTAAAGTAGGGACGGAAGGTACTATGACTTGTGTCTGTCGGCGTTCGCCAACCCTCCGTCTCTTCTTCCCCCCTTTTCCCCATCCCCCTTCTTGAAACCCTCTTCCATTTCCGCCCATTCCTCATTCCATTGAAACGATTCTCCCAACTCTATTGCCCCCACATAATCCTCCTCGACCTTCCGAAAATGTTCCTCTGTGCAATCGATATCCCCGTCTCCAATAGTTTCCTCGTCAAGACGTACTCCGTCTCATCCTTAAGGACCCAATTACCAACCTTAGCCCTCCAATCATATTCCTCCTATTCCTCTGTCTCCTCGCTCTCTTCCCCGCTGTCTTCTCCAACCCCGCTTGTCGTCTCCTTCTCGTCCTTGTCCCCCCTCTCCATACCTAACGAATGGAAACTTAAGTATAGCATAGTCTCCCCCCCCCCCTTATCCCTTACTCCTCCATTCCAGCCTTCTTGTTAGGCTCTTCCCCCTCCATTCGTTCTGCTAAAGTAGGGGCAAAATTTCCCATGATCCCTCCCATGCTTGATGCCGGTACCCCCTATAACCCCTTTCCGCAGCACTTTCTCCATTCTTCTTCAAGTCCCCCACACCCCTTCAAGTTCCCCTTCAAGTCCCCCAAACTCTATTTCCTCCATCCCCCTTCCCCTTCAAGTTCCCCATGTTATCCCTCTACGCACTTCTATATTGCGTCTGCATGTCCCGTCTAGTCAGGCCGTCAGTGAGCGTGTGATATGGTCGAAACCGTCAGTAGTTCGTCTCATGGAAAAAGTCCGCAAATATCCTCTAAAATTCTCCCTTTTGAGTTGGCACGGTTCTGTTATCTTTTGTCCGCTATACCCGCCCCATTTGTCGACCCCTTTTTGCGCCATGATAGCGTCCTCTTACCCCCTTGAAAAACCCCCTTTCCCCTTTGAATTCCGACCCCGTTTCAAGCTCCTCGTGTAGCCCCCATCCCCGTTATATATCATTCTGAGTAGAAACCCGCCTGTTTGTCTGCCCATTCCGAAAAGGCGTCCGCCTTGACCCCCCTTGACCGACCGACGTGTCTGTCTCAAAACCGCTCGTGTTCCATCATCTTCCCCTTGTAATTTCTTGTGAATTTATCCCCCATTACTTCTGTTATGTCTACTCTTGCCCCCACATGTCTCCATGTTCCCAAATATGTCTTTTCCCAACCAAAACCCTCTGTCTTCTGTGTCTGTTTCCATTCCCCCCAACCCAAGTTAGCATGACACATTCACTTACCACCCCCCAAAACCCATAAAAACCATCATAAAAGGACAAGCAATCATGAATCAAACGTGAATGCCCGAATGGTTCCCCATAAATTTCCCCTTGTCTCGTACACAAAATTGCCACAGACTCGAAAACCGAAAGCTACAGCAACCTGTGTTTCATCATCCAAGCAAGCTGAAAATACCCCTCTTTCTCAATAAAACCATACCTCTTGCATCCCTGCATGCCCCTGTATGACTGTTTACCCAATAAAAACAACCACACCCCTATGAAACCCCACATACCCCTACCTTGAGCTGTGAGCTGTCAATCCCCAAAACCCCTGTTTCACAGCAACCCAGGCCCCGCTACAAAACAGCTCATGAATGGCCCCCCAGCTCGAGAAAACCATTGCACTTACCTGTCTGTATGCCCCTGCACCCAAAACGTCTCAAGAAAAAGCATATATACCTAGGAAGCGCATCAGTAAAAATTCCCTCTCTATTATTTTTCCCTTGACACCGCTTTTGCTCTGAAAATTTCCGAGAAACCGAGGAAAATTTCCATATCCCGTTGATTTTATTAGCGACTCCAGATTGTTACAATCCTACGATATTTAATAACCGATAACTGTCCTAACGATACGAAGGCTGAGGAATACCTAAAGTAGGGACTCCGTAATCTCCAGACCAAGGGTAACCGACAGACCGGAACGGTAAGTATTACCATTATATACGGGTGGGCCGGCATACATGCCAGCCAATATAGATCCGGCGAGTACACGGAATTGTGATAAGGATCATGAGGCATGGACGATATCGGCGTGGCCGAGGGGAGAGTTGGATTGCCCCTTCGAGCTACAGAATATGCAGACCCGCAAAAGGTTTGGGACATACTCAAGCAGGGCGGGGTGCACTTAATCTTAGTCGGGTGTTCACACGCGACTGAAACGGTGCGTGGGAAGAATCACTCTGGCTAGTAGGGAAAAGCGGCGTCGGGGCCGCGGGGATGGACGGAGAATCGGATTTCGGGTCGGAGGATGGAAGTTGGGCACACATTAACGATATGTATGGGACTCGATATGGAGTACTAGTGGTCCTACTCAACTGTAAAGCTTTACAGACACTGTGCGGAGGAAAACTCTGCGAAAATATCATCCATCGTCGTTTGAAGATTTAGACTTTGGGGTTTGGTCAATTCGGATCTCGGGGCCAAGCGGCACCATTCACATTTGGCGGATTAGACAGGGTCTGATCAAGTTGATGATCGATTAGCAGTGCTATGAGACTGTGACTTTGGAAAAATCGCGCGCGTAGGATAAGTAGACGGGGACTTTCAGAGTGTTAGTCACGTTCACGATCTTCGAGCAGGAATAAGTCTAAGAACTTAGCTCATATGAAGCACAAGCTTTTAATCAGCTGGATGGCTCTTGGTAGATTTGATCGAGGGTCGAGCGGGGTAGCTCTTGGGATGGTGAACAGTCGGCTGTGATTCCCCCAATATGATATGCAGGTACTAGTAGAGATTATACGTAGATGTAGTCTCCGTTGGTATTACTCCATGAGTTGAGATCGAGCGATCTCAAAGGAGGGGAACTCCAAGTGGTGCTATGTAACACCAGGCCGGTATACTACATCATTGTTTCGCTATTTTGTCAGTTATAATCAAAAGATATTATTTAATGTAAGCCGGGGTATTTATCCTTCCAATTCCACAGCACTCTGAGAATAACCTAATCTTCCTCCTCTACAAAGAGAGGAAACCCGTATGGCGGAAAATGTAGGAGACTGTCAGAGCCAAGCAACAAAAAGGGAAAAGAGAGGCATTTCCCAGTGTCAGCCCTAACGATAATATTATACGGCTTAAAAAAGTAGTACCGGTTATGAATCGTAATATTATCGTTTTCAACCGGCTCAAAAGTATATAAATAAAAACGGATATAACTACATCTTAAAGAGATATAGCTCTTCTATACATCGCTGTGTATACGGGTATAAGAAAAGGTCGCATATTTACCTATCTGCGCCTACAATCCCCCCCTCCCCGTCTTATACGGGAACCGTAGTAAATAGGGGTAGATTGGTAAATATCGGCAAATGAGAGCGCACTTTCCGGGTCTGTTTCCTCATGGGTGATCGGCTCCTGTGGAGACAACCCATTGAGTCGCTTGCGTGACCGCTAAGTTTTTGCTCTTCATCACCGTTGTACGTACGGTACTTACAAAATACAAATTTGAGTTTGGAGATTTTCGAGTTCAAATTTGAATTTGAATTTTGAACTATCTCCTCCCCCTCTTCTATGGCGATCTGCCATAGACGTACAACGGTCTGATCATGTCGCTGTCAAACCATCCTTTCGCCGTTTCCTTTCTCCTTGCTTTCCCGGGTCTCTGACCCGCATTTGCTACCACAGCCAAACCCATACCCCCCTCCCCTCCCCCATACCGGTATGATACCGGTATGATACCGGTATGATACCGGTATGATACCGGTATGATACCGGTATGATACCGGTATGATACCGGTATGATACCGGTATGATACCGGTATGGGGCCATACCCCCCATACCCCCCCAAAAAGGGGGGGGGTATGGGCCATACCCCCCCCCCCATGGGAAGGGACTTAGAGAATTTTCATGTCGTATGGGGTATGGGGTATGGGGTATGGGCTATACGGGTATGGGTATGGGGTATGGGGTATGGGGTATGGTGTATGGGGTATGGAGGGTATGGAAGGTACCGGTATGGTGTATGGGGTATGGGGTATGGGGTATGGGGTATGTATGGGGTATGATCATGAGGTATGGGGTATGGGGTATGGGGTATGCGATATGAGGTATGGGGTATGGGGTATGGGGTATGGGGTATGGGGTATGGGGTATGTATGGGGTATGGGGTATGGGGTATGGGGTATGGGGTATGGGGTATGGGTATGGGGTATGGGGTATGGGGTATGGGGTATGGCGTATGGGGTATGTGGTATGGGGTATGGGGTATGTATGAGGTATGAGGTATGGGGTATGAGGTATGTATGGGGTATGGGGTATGGGGTATGG
>WBZZ01004306.1:222500-240000 GCA_019918135.1 Paulinella micropora | reverse complement strand
ATAATAATAATAATAATAATAATAATAATAATAATAATAATAATAGTGCTTCTCTGTCAATGGCTGATGCATTTCTGCACATGCGCCTCCATCGTCTCACCCGTGAGGGGAGTACGAAGAATTGACGATAAGCTCTAATGACACCCCCGCAAGGGCAGTTCCAACACTTCCAGACGGGCCGGTATGTTCAATGAAAATACTGATCCAGAAATAGACCGGTATGTTCAATGAAAATACTGGTGGCACCGACGGGAATCGAACTGGCGACAGGGCCCAGATGGTAGAACTTGACCACTGGGCTATCACGGTGTCCAAAATAATAATAATAATAATAATAATAATAATAATAATAATAATAATAATAATAATAATAATAATAATAATAATAATAATAATAATAATAATATCCCCCACCCCCTTCCGTCCCTCTGTATCACTGTGCTCCCCGTCCTCTATATTATCTACTTTTCATCATCATTTGACATCCTTTTTGCAGGTTTCCATGGAACCACCGAAAAGCGCTATGGTGCGGAAGGGGGAGGAGAAACATGCTATCACTGGAGCTGTTCGTTATGGGACCAAGATTCCACTCGACAGCCTGTGGGGTCCTGTTGAAATGCTCACTGATAAATGTACAGTGCGTGCTGAGTGCTGGGAAAAGCTCAAGAAACGCGATCACCCCATGCCGGTATCGTCCATTCCCCCCCCCCCCCCCCCCCCCCCCCCATACCGGTATCGCCCATCCCCCCCCATACCCGCATAGCCCATACCCCCCCCCCCCCCCCTAACCGTCCATGTCGCTTGCTAATTATCGATATTCCAGCAACCCTTTATCTTCCATTTCCACTGTTGTGTCCCATATTTCCATATCGTCTATTCCACATCTCCGTATCGCCCATCCCCCCCCCCCCCCCCATAACCGTATAGCCCATACCCCTCCCCCCCCCCATACCGGTATCGCCCCCCCCCCCCCCCCTATCCGATACCGTCCATGTCGCTTGCTAATTATCGATCTTCCAGCAACCCTTTATCTTCTATTTCCACTGTGTCCCATATTTCCATATCGTCTATTCCACATCTCCGTATCGCCCATCCCCCTTCCCCCCCCCCCCCCATACCGGTATAGCCCATACCCCCCCCCCCCTCCCCATACCGGTATCGTCCCTCCCATACCGGTATCGTCCCCCCCATACCGGTATCGCCCCCCCCCCCCCCCCCCCCCCCCTATCCGATACCGTCCATGTCGCTTGCTAATTATCGATCTTCCAGCAACGCTTTATCTTCTATTTCCACTCTGTCCCATATTTCCATATGGTCTATTCCACATCTCCGTATCGCCCATCCCCCCCCCCCCCCTACCCGTATAGCCCATACCCCCCCCCCCCCTCATACAGTGTTGTTTGTCTAGGTGGCGAATGTTATATGGCCTGAGGGAGAGACAACCAACATAGATTATGACAGCATCGTCTTTGAAACAACAGATGGTGGCTTGAAGAATACTCCCAACCAAGTCGCAGTGACTTAAATTCCCAAGCTTGGGTTGTTTACTGGGATATCAAATATGATTCACCCTGGAGAGTGGGTGCTTTGGGAGGTTAGTATTGTTATGGTCATATCTAATATGCACGCATATGTTTGTATCTGGTTTCATTTAAACACACATCATAACGATGTAACGATGTAGGTGGACGATAAGTACCGAGATGTCATCAAAAAGGCGGGCCCAGGCTATGCCCTGAACGCTAATTTTCCTCACAACAAATATGACCTTGCGTATGTTGTGAAGCGATGGAAGGAGAAAGGCAAGTTTTTTGATGATTTGTTCTATTGTCCGGACAATCTCAGCATGTCGATCTTTACTTCCCTTCGCACGCCTGTGATCGGGGGCAGTTTACCAACGATTGGTGCAGAAGTGCGTGAGGATACTAGTACTGAGCCTGCCGCCAATGCCAGCGTAACAGCTAGCCAGGCTGTCACTGTACCTGCCGCCCCTGCCAGCGTAACAGGAAGCCAGGTTGTCACTGCGACTGCAGCACCTGCCACGCCCGCAAAGCAGACTAGCACGCAGTTAGAGGAAGAGTCAGCACAGTATGATGCAGGCTGCAAAGAGATGGATCAAAGGTTCAGAGAGAAAATGGTAAAAGAGTCTCAAAAGCGCAAATCCCCAGTGCCAGCTGCCGTCCTTGCCAGCGTAAGTAGGAAAAAGCCCAAAACATCGAGCTCTGACTCTGACAACGGGAGTGAGGGTGCAGAAGAGGAAGAACCGAACATAGAATGTTGTGCCTGCAATCAGAGAATCGATGTCTCTCATGGAGCTACGACCTGTATCCGGTGTACTAATCCGTTACACCTTGAACCACCCTGTCGATGTCTGTGTCCAGAGGGTGCAGAACAGAAAGAGGGTGCCGAAAAGGAAGAGGGTGCCAAACAGGAAGAAGAAGAAAATATCGAGCATGTCGAGGACGAAGATGATCAGGAGGAAGATGATCAGGAGGAAGATGATCAGGAGGAAGATGGTGAGGAGGAAGATGGTGAGGAGGAAGACGATGAGGACTGGCTGCCGTCGAAGTAATTCATCGCTTACTATCTAATTTTATTATTAATTATATAACTATTAATATAATAAAAGGAAAATTAGTTAGCTGCTAAATTATTAATACTAAAAAAGTAACTTATTTTTATATCAATAATTCAATATACCAAGAAAACCGGCCGGCAGTAGAAATTTTTATTTTTATTGTTTATCTAGATTTATAGCTGATTTTTATTAACACTATCTATAGATTTATATCGAATATCCCTTACATACCCCATACCCAATACTTCATACATACCCTATACTCTATTCTTCACACCACATACCCCATACCCTATACCCCATAACCTATACTCCATACATACCCTATACCCCATAACCTATATTAATACTCCATACATACGCAATGCCCCATATCCCATACCCGATAACCCATACCCCATACCCCATACCACATACCCCATACCCCATACCCCATACCCCATACATACCCCATACCTCATACCCCATACCTCATACCCCATACCCCATACCCCATACCACATACCACACACACTGTACCCCATATCTCATACCCCATACCTCATAACCCATACCCCATACCCCATACCCCATACCCCATACCCCATACATACCACATACCTCATATCCCATATCCCATACCCAATACCTCATACCCCATACCCCATACCCCATACCCCATACCCCATACCTCATACTCCATAGCTCATACCCCATACACCATACCACATACACCATACCCCATACATACCCCATACCCCATACCCCATACCCCATACCCCATACCCCCATACCCCATACCCCATACCCTATACCCCATACCCCATACCCCATACCCCATACCCCATACCCCATACCCCATACCCCATACCCCATACCCCATCATCGGAATATTCCCAAGATGATTCCTCGTGGCTTTGAGCTTTGATGCGAGGATGTCTGAAGAATCATCAGATGATCCAGAGGACCTTGACAGATCTAACGGTAGTGCCACAGCGGAAACCTCTTGACCACATGTCTGAACATCTAGAACATTGCAGGAATACTATGTTTGCATGTGAAAATGATTCCAAGAACAGCGGTGACAGCTCTGACGGTTCCGAGAACAGCTCGCCATCGGACGGTTCACCCGAACTCTCTAACCATATGCGTCCTTCCAATTAAATAAAATAATTTGACAGACAAGTTACCCAAGAACACCAAACACTAGAAGCTCCGTTACTTGTTCCCTCCAGTCTTGAAGGTCCAGAGTGACCTTGTACATTGGAAGAAACTACTCAAACTTAAGGAGTGGGGGGGGGGGGGTATGGGCTGTACGGGTATAGGTTCGTTTCTGAATGTAATACTAGCGTAGTACGTTTTGGTTGTTCATATGCAGATGCTTCCGAGGATGCCTTTGGCGATGCCGACGACAGCTCGGACGGTTTGTTTGGAATCTTTTGAGATATTGAGATAAGTGAATGATAAAGAACAGGAAGGGGGGGGGGTATGGGCTATACGGGTATAGGTTCGTTTCTGAATGCAAGACTATCTATATTACGCTCTGCAAGCGTAGTACGTTTTGGTTGTCCATATGCAGATGGTTCCGAGGATTCCTCTAGCGATTCCGACGACAGCTCGGACGGTTCGTCCCGAGTCTTCTCTTTCTCTCTCTCTCTCTCTCTCTCTCTCTCTTTCTCTCTCTCTCTCTCTCTTGCACTTCTGCTTTTGCGTTACTGCACATAAGCAACTGGTTGTTGACGGACCTGACAATTCGATCGTCCTTCGCGGGTAGAGGGAAGGGTCACTTACGTCCCTTCACGGGACGTATTACCCATGCCAGGCCCGAGGCCTTAGTCTGATAGCCAGGAATGCTTTGCACTTTACTTTTATGCACTGCCTCCTAATATATATCTATATATCTGTCCTGAATGTCATACTATCATACGCTCTGCACATGTTGTACGTTTTGGTTGTCTATATACAGATGGTTCCGAGGATTCCTCTAGCGATTCCGACGACAGCTCGGACGGTTCGTCCTGAATCTTTTGTGAATCAGATAATCAGATAGAGGGTTACAGGCGGGGGGGGGGGGGTATGGGCGATACGGGTATGTGCTATACGGGGATTGATTGATTGCATCTCAAACCAGCAACACAAGCCAATTTTTACAAGTGGTCTTTTTGCTGGTTGCCTGTACTTGGGGTAAATTGGAGCTGCTCCGAAGGATAACATCTTTTACACCGCCGACCCATGGGCAAGGCTCGATAATTCGGGTCGCACATAGCCGGATCGTTGAATGTATAAGGTGCCCCGTGTTGACCAGGCCTTCCCGAATGGTCAGGATGCCAGTCGCAACCCCATCAAGATCACTTTGTCTGGGTGCTGCCCGTCCAGTTGGGCAGCACCAACCAAATTGGCGAGAGCTCGAGTCCCCTGGGGGGGGACATTTTGTTACTATTGTAGGTGGGGGGGGGGGGACGATACCGGTATGGGGGGGGGGGGGATGGGCGATACCGTTATGGGGGGGGGGGGTTATGCATGTGGCTGTATCTGGTTTGCAGATGCTGAACTTTATCGCAAGTACAAGAAGAGTTTCAAGCGCAGACAGTCACGCAAGCGGCGGGCTGCGCAACAGAAAGCACAAGCAAGGATAGCTACGTTTTTACACGGTGGCGGTGAACCACGTGCGCAACATGAACCATATCAACGTGTATCAACACTTATTGGCCGCGCTATCACATGGAATCTCTGTCGCAGAAGCTTTTGAACTGGTGATGCGATGGAAAAAAAAGCACCCTGCGGTGTCGAAGGCAGCGACGGAGAATGTCTGGGACGTTTTGGGTATTCTGCTTTGTCCTACTGGATTGCAGTGACCAGCGTTTACGACCCTTGTCGCCGATATCAGATCGGTGTCACAGTGCGATGGCTTCGTCAAGCTGCAAGTTTGAAGAAACCAGTGCAACGAGGGGCTTTTCTGGAGAGATCGGAGTGACCGCAAGGAATGCAAATCGTGTAGACGACCCAGGAACGATGCACTGACATTTTTTCATCGCAGGTAACGTCTTGTACCTTCGGTAGTTGTTAAGGCGAAGATTAAGGAAGATAAGATTGTCACATTCTTAGCTTCCCTAATTTTGACCTATTATCTTCATTTTTTCTTCGCTGATAATGATCTACAATCCTCAGCAGTAATTTTTTCAGGATTCCCATACGGGTATGGACCATACCGGTATGGGGATCGGTAGTTGTTAAGGCGAAGATTAAGGAAGATAAGATTTTGTCACATTCTTAGCCTCCCTAATTTTGACCTATTATCTTTCTTTTTTCTTCGCTGATAATGATCTATCCGCAGCAGTAATTTTTTCAGGATTCCCATACGGGTATGGACCATACCGGTATGGGGATCGGTAGTTGTACTTATTATGGAGCATACCCTCGTATGGGAAATGGATTACATATGATCTTGCAATTGATTGGTACTTATTCTTTCATTTGCTTTGCTTTACTGATCATCACCGTATATATGTGGCTTACATTCCTCGCTCATGGGAGGGGAGGGGGGGGGGGGGGGGGTATAGGCCATACCCGTATTGGGATCCCCATACGGGTATGGGCTATACCCGTATGAGGATCCCCATACGGGTATGGCCCATACCCGTATGGGGATCCGCGGGTATGGCCCATACCCGTATGGGGATCCCCATACGGATATGGACCATGCCCGTACGGGTGTCGTAATTTCTGGAATTAACCACATTTCATATTCACATGATAGCATTCCGGAATGGCTTGCGGGACTACGTGCTCATCCCTCGCGAAGTGCATTGCTGAAAGAAGCTAAAGAACGTGATTACAAGAAAGCAAGGGAAATCCAAAGTGAGGGCTATGTCTCTATAAGAGATAGACCTTTGGATAGCATTGGCGACGCTATTAACTGTCCGCGATATGAAGATTATCTAAAATCCATACCTCTGGAGGTACAGTGTTTTCATTAAATTATTTTTGAATTAACTTAAAAATTTTGTTCCCAATAGGATGTGAAGAAGTGGCTTTCTTCATGTTGGTCATGGGATGCTTCTCGAATTCAAAAAGGGAAACAAGCAAGGAAGAAATCTCAGACATTATGTACAGGTAGAATCATGGACTTTAAACAAAAAGATCGCAACAAAAACTGGAACACAGAAATTCTAGATATCTTGCCATATGGGAAAAAAACTTCAAATGCTTGGCCCTGGTGTGAGGCTACTTTTACTGAGTTAGTAGAGTCATTGGTGTGGGTGTTTTCAATATGTGCAGATTCTCCTGCTATGTTTGATATCATGTGCCACAAGAATCAGAAAAGCGAATTAGGATGTAATTACTGCTGGCGTAAAGGTAAGAAAATAGAAGGAGATAAAAAACGTATAAGTTGGCTTTCTCATGATGCAGCGTTCGCGAGAAAAGCTTATCTCGGTTATGAATTTTACGGAAATGCAGCAGAGATTAGAGGCGAAGCAGTGGAAGGGTTTTCTAAAAAAGTCCACTTCTTTTATTAGATAGATACGTTATAAGTAGATGTAATGCAGATACTGCTCATAGTTTAGGATACGGCGTAGTGCTTCGTTTTATTCTTAAGTTGTTTAAAGGTCAGAGAAAAATTGAAATCAAGCCTTTTAAGCCTTGTAAAAATAATCCTAGAACACAAGGTGAGATAAAGAAAGAAGAAAAAAGAAAAGAAAAGTATTTGAGAGAAACAGAAGTAAAGTTAGAATATAGGAGAAAGCAAAAGTTGTTTCAGATAGATAGTAAGTATTGGAAAAGAATTGATTCAAGTTTTTTGAGGTTTTGTTTATTTTCTGGTTACTCTACTACTGCTGTTCCTATGGGCAGCAAAGACAGTACTGGATCAGGGCTTACAATGCATGAATGCTTGAAGTACGCAGTTAATTGCTGCAAAGACGCGAAGGATATAGTTAAAAATACCAATACCATCTTTCTCTCCCCCCCCCCCTATACCCGTATTGTCCATCCCCCCCCCCCCTAACCGATACCATACATGTAGCTTGCTAATTATTCATATCACATCATCTATTTATCTTGAATTTCAACTGTGTCCCCTATTTTTCATATCACATATTTCATATCTTCATATAGCTCATCCCCCCCCCCCCCCTATACGGGTATGGCTGGTACGGGTATGGATGTTACTGATACGGGTATGGCACGTACTTATAATGTTTAATTTTTGCGTAAGTTTGCTTTAAGTTTTTATAATTATAATATTATCAATACATATTTTATAAATCTAAAATGTGTTTCTTTTATTTTTACAGGTTGTTTGGCGGATGGGCCGTATAGAACCTGGGAAGCGCTTGGACAACTATTTGGTGATATTGATCCTGACAGCAAGTTTGGGAGCGAAGGTTCAGTTATCATAACAGGAAAGTATGTAACTTGATAGAGAAAGAACGAGAAGTCAGAAAACTAGTAGAGCACTTACCTGAATGTGATCATGCATTTGTTTTTCATCATATGGAACATATTGTTCAAGATATGAAAGAGATAGGTAGTTGTAGAAATATGGTGAACGTGCTATGGGAGGGCAGATGCGCAAAATACACAGCAAGTCTAATCCTACTGCAAATCTTGCTGCTGTAGTGTCAATGAATGCTAATTCACGAGCGCAAGCAGGTTTTGTTAACTTGGTAATGATTTATTAGATAGATTTCAGAACATTTCTGAACTTGAAAGACCACTGAAAAAATTAAAAAAAATCTTTAAGTAATATTTATTATTTAATTAATACAATTAATACCGATTACAACTTAGTGGCAAGTAGTACAAATATCATAGTCACTAGTGTAAAACAGTGTTATTTTCTTTGATTTCTAAGCTTCCTCACTTGTTTTATGTTTCAAAAACATTATAAATATGTTAAACAAGCTAGTATTAATATTATTTTATGTATATTTCAAGTAGGCAGTGAGTACGTATTGCGACTACAAGTAATGGTAAGTAGTGTGAATGTCATAGTGACTAGTGTAAAGCAATATCACTTTCTTTAATTTCTAAGCTTCATCACTAGTTTTATAATTCAAAAATATTATATTAATAAATATGTTAAACAAGCTACTACTAATATTATTTATATTTCATACCTCATACCCCATACCCCATACCCCATACCCCATACCTCATACCACATACCCCATACCCCATACCCCATACCCCATACCCCATACCCCATACCCCATACCCCATACCCCATACCACATACCTCATACCTCATACCCCATACCCCATACACCATACCCCATACCCCATACCCCATACCCATACACATACCCCATACCCCATACCTCATACCCCATACCCCATACCCCATAACCCATACTCCATACCCCATACCCCATACCCCATACCCCATACCCCATACCTCATATCGCATACCCCATACCCCATATATACCCCATACCCCATACCCCATACCCCATACCTCATACCTCATACATACCCCATACCCCATACCCCATACCCCATACCCCATACCCCATACTCCATACCCCATACACCATACACCATACCCCATACCACATACCCCATACACCATACCCCATACCCCATACCCTACCCCATACCCCATACCCCATACCCCATACCTCATACCCCATACCCCATACATACCCCATACCCCGTACCTCATACCCCATACCCCATACCCCATACCCCATACCGGTACCTTCCATACCCTCCATACCCCATACCCCATACCCCATACCCCATACGATATGAAAATTCTCTAAGTCCAAAATCCATACCCCCCCTTTTTGGGGTGTATGGCCCATCATACCCCCTCCATACCCCCCATACCCCCTCCATACCCCCCATACCCCCCATACCCCCCCTCATACCCCCGGTATGGCCCATACCCCCCCTTCTTGGGGGGGGGGGGGGTATGGCCCCTAACCCCCCCCCAAACCGGTATCATACCGGTATGGGAGGGGGGGGGGGGGTATGGGTTTGGCTGTGTACCGCGCCTCAAAATTTTCGAGGTTCAAGTTGAGGGTCGGCAGCACTTGCAATAGCTCTGGTGACATGGGTCCACCCTTCGGATCTGTGATCCTAGCATTACTTGGCTGATCTGAAGCAAATATCCGAGCAATTATAAGTATCCGTGTCCCTAGCACATGTCTCGGCCCTAGTCCGTCCGAAGGATCTGTGATTTGAGAATTACTGGGCAGTCTGCATCTGATCTGAGGCAGATTTCCGAGCAATTTTAAGGTTCCGCGTCCCTATTCCCTGTCTTAAGGATCTGTCATCCGAGCATTACTGGTCCATTTGCATCTGATGTGAAACAAATGTACGAGCAATTCTAAAGTTCCGCATCCCTAGCATATGTCTCGGCCCTAATCCGTCCGAAGGATCTGTGATCCCGAGAATACAGGGAGGCATTGATCTCAATTGTTCAATACACCCGTGCATCCTCGTCCATCATAGGGATGAACGGGCGCTATCCCAGTGTCAAGGGTGCCGTTGGCGTATTCGGCGTTGTTTGTTTGGTTTTGTTGTCTGCAGACATTTTCTTATTGCCACCCGGCAAGTATCTACTTCGCTGTGGCGAAGGTAGAAGTGTCTAAAAATATATACAACCCATGGGCTGGGTCTCAAAACGCGTCTACGCTTATTCGTCGAGGTATATTTCCTCGAGGGATTTTATGAACTCCTCTTCGGTAGACGGTGATGATGGTTGCCTTCTCCATGTCACTGCGGGTTGGTCTTCCGCTGGCATGTCTAATTCCTGGTCCAGGCTTTCCTTCAAAGCCCTCGCTTCCGACCAGGTTAAGTCTTCTCCGACTTCCGAATGCTGTGGCACGATACACCTTATGACTGGGACGAATCGACCAATGATCTGCCCCAGCTGGTATTCGTACTGTTGCCTCCAGTACGGCCACTCACGTCGAAAGTGGTAGATATAATCCAACCGTTGAGTTATTTTGTGCCATCGGAACTCATCGGCTTGGACAAGTCTGTCCCAACCCAGTGCGTCCTGTGCCCTGAATCGTTCGATCCATTGTTCGAAGCCTCTCACGCGGCCTCGATATGTGTTCGGAACGTTCTCGTCAGGATCGGCTAACTGGTTGGCGATGCGGGATGTGTTTGGGTCATCGCTCCTCGTCAACTGCCGGTATATCGTCAGCAGCCACGCGAGTCGATGCTCGTGTTGGAACCGTACGTAATACTACTGCCGTAGCCGAGCCGCACCTCGGAAACGCTCAGGTATACGTCGTCTTATGCCTCGCGGCCTACATAGGGAGGGGAGGCTTGGGTATGCCTAAGACCTGCCTATAGTACGCGAGTACATTCTCTTCAACCCTGAGGTCCCAGGGTTGGTCATGTTTGCTCCGAAGGTAGTAGGCTCGGTATGCCTTGACCTCCTCTGGCAATGGGATACCCGAAAGTTCGAGCAGTCTGTAGTAAGAATTGATATCTTCCTGCGACCACGCAACTTTCTGAGCTGGTATGGTTCAAGCAAACATTTCGGATCCCTCCGAATGCCGTAGAACCGGAGGGCGTGTTTTTGCTGATAGTCCTCCAATCCCACCCATCCTCGCAGCGATTTGGCTTGCTCGAACAAGGTTTTGGTAAATTTCACTCGGTCCTCGTCCATCGACTTGTACCGAGCGATCCCCGGTAACGGGTTGTCGCGATGACTCCATGTGTGTGGGACATCCCATCCGAAACATGGTGGTGTCCATGCGCAGGATATCAATTCGATGTCATCGTTGTATGCGTGTCTGGGCATCGGTGAGGCCCGTATCGCTCTGGTGACGCATACGCTCTTTCCGTGAGGTGCCATGGTTCTCCGCGAGCATCTCGGACCCCATCCTCTCCCGCGTCTCTTTGACCCTTCACACTGTACCCTCAGAACGTTGTCCTGCTCGCTTGTCAAGGTAGTTCGAGAAGCCCCGTTCGTCGAATGGAGGCTTTGGTGGCGGCAGGTTAATCTTGCAAGGGTTTGCCTCAAACAAGTGCGGATCTGGGACCCAATTAACCTGGTTGCCCACCAATCGTATACGGTACGGCTCCTTAGACGGTGTGAATGGGAACGTGCGTTCGTTGGTTGTGTGTGCGAGCGCCGGGCATTGTAGCCGCAGCCTGCGCTCCGCATCCTTGATATCTGGGTAAGGTGGGTAGATCCGGTGTACTCTACACGTCAGTGGGTCATACGCGTAGCGCACCGGTTTCTGATACTCCTCCCTTTCCCGATCTGGGTCTTGGTTCAGGTGTAGGTCCATACCTCTCAACATCGTTTCCGTGTCGATGCGATATGGCCTACGCACTCCGGGTGCTACGACCCTCCACGTTCGCGGCAGTACCGGGCCCCGTTCCGAATATGCGTATATAGGACGGTCGATCGGTCCGTATACTTATCGGAGGCATGAAAGTACGCGGGGAATACTTCGTCCCTGCCCCAATGTGCCGTCGGCTCCGGTGGCGGGCAGCGGTGGTGCTGGTACGCCGGATCCGTGGGCCGTGGCCGCTCATCGGGCCGCTTCTCTTCGGGCGGTTCAGCTTGTCACTGTAAGCGTCGGGTTTGAGTCTATCCTCATCGCCGACTTTCTTCCAGTATCTCAAGCGTGCTTCCTTCCTAGCGTCCATCCGCGTGAGGCTCAATTCTTCGCCATAATATAGGCTCTCGTCTTCTTCTGGGATCCACCCAAATCCCGAGTGCTGAGGGGTGTTTAACCCTTCGGGATCGACGTCCTCATCGGTGTGTTGCGATGCAGGTGTACTGCTGTCCTCACTCGGTGCCTCCCCCTCGTCAGCCGATGATTTCATAGGTGTCGTCAACATCTCCGACTCGACTTCAGCTTTTCCCCGTAGGGATTTCGGTGTGGTCACAACACTAGCCTGAGTTGTGCCACCTGAAGGTTGAGCGGGTGTGAGCGGTGTATTGGGACCGCCAAGGTTGCGCCGCGGGCTTTCGTTTCCCTGTGCGCCCTTGCTTGCAAGGTTGTTTGCGCCACTGCTCGGAGTGGTCATTGTGATGTTGGGTGTCCCCTCTGGTGAGGTATGTATATGACCGCACCTGAAGTTCGCTGCCTCAGATGGGTCTGGTTCGTCCAGCTGCTTCGCTTCGCGACGCCGGTCCGCCACCGGGCTAGCTGCCGGGGTCGTTCCGGCCGGACTATCCCGCGCGGATGGAGGGAGCCGTTGCCCTGCTCCCGCGATCGTCCGTAATCCTAGGTGTACTATCAGTATCACCAGGACCGAAGCCACGCACGCCAGGAGGAATCCCAGATACTGCTCCACCAGATGTTCGTGCCAAACATGCACCGCCAGGTGCCTATATCACGTATATTTCCGTGAGTTCGTATGTATATACATATATATCTGTATGTCAGCCCAAGCACCGAGCAATGTGCAATGTGTGTGTTATTCTCGTGTCGGTGTTCGACTCTCTGCTCGTTTTCAAACGCTGGTCAACAGCGTTACAACGCGGATGCACCCATGCCCCGGTCATCTTTGCTGTCCGCGTGTTCCACCCTCGCCGTACTGCGCGATTTGCGGCGGTGTAAATAGGGACATGTTATATTTCTTAGTGGTATAGATATGCTTATGTGTTTACGTAGGGCCGTCGGGTGCCTTAGAGCCCCTTCCATCCAAACAAAGAGCAAACAAGAGCGAGCATAATATCTAAGACACTCTGTGGGGAATAACTTATCATACACCACTCATGCAATTGCCGCGGGAGGCGGGTGTGCAACTCGAGAGGAGGTGGGTATAATGTGCAACGCCAACCATATCAACGGGCATTGCTGCGCGTCAACATGGTTAGCCCGAAGCTATTCCGACCCCTGGTGGAACACCAACAAAAAGCCCGTCAAGATACCTTCAGGGCCGTCGCACCTCACGGAGGGTAAGGCAGGGTCTTTTCCCGTGTATCATGTTATGTTAGGCTCTCTTTTGTTATCTTTTAGAAGAATGGACTTAGGTAGTATTTTAACAGATATGGAATCCAAAGCCGTGTCCCTTTCCTATGGCTAGTTTCTTACTGTTGCTACCCAGTATTGGTCTTTGGATCTCGCATACTACCCGCGTTAAGAATGCTTGTGAGTGTCACACGGCATGCTGAGCTAGGCTAGCTTGCGCCTCTTTGCCTGCCCTAATTTGGCTTTCTTATATTTGCCTGGTGGTGGTGCCCCGATGAGATGGGTCGCTATGCCCTCGGCTACAATCTCATCCCACACCCGTAGGGGGGTTCGACCGTGCTGTAGATCGAATGGGTAATCCAGCACCATCCTAGGCCACGCCTGTATTTGCCACGGCGTGTAGCCTTCGGACTTGTCCGTGATGCCTTTCCAGAACGTTTCGACTTGGTTGGAGTCGCGGTATACTGGATAAAAAGTCCGCGATTCCGGCTCGTCGAGGTCCTGGTGTGATCGATAGAACTGCAGTACGGGCGGCTCGGCTTTGATGGCCTTGCTTGTGCGCGTGACCCGAGTCTGCGGCTCCCATTCTCTCACTTTCATGAGGAAGAAATCGTTGAGGCAATCGTCGCCGACATGTGCCTCTGGTGGCCGAAGAAGGTATATCTTTCCGACGTGCCAGTGCATGGTTTTCACGTCGTCGGCCGACCTTGGGCGTCTCGGCACCGGTTCAACCTTCTCCTCCTGTTCCGACTGCAGGTGGTTGGTCGGCCCGGGCGCGATAACATCCCCCTCGGAAGCGTCGGCTTGTTCAGCCGCGACTTCTTCTGCTTCGTTATTATTCGAATCATTCCCCTCGGCTACGGCCGGTAAGGGTTGTGTCGGGTTTTCCTTCGCCTCGGCCGTCTTGTCTCGGCGCTTGGGCGGCGGCCTTAAACTGTGTTCCAGCTTCTGTACCGCTTCCGTCATTGTTTCGTTACGATCCAGCATGGGGTTAAAACGCATCAGCCGCCGTACATGTACTACTAGCGTCTTACCCTTTCTCTGTATTCGGTATGTCAAAGCACCTACTTGTTCTACGACAGTGTAAGGGCCTTGCCACATCGGGAAGAGTTTGACGCTAACCAAGTTGGGTACCTGGGGTACGTACAGGAAGACTAAGTCCCCTTTGTGGTATTCCCCCGACTCATACTTGACTTTGTTTGGCGTCTGCTGGTTTTGTTTGTGAGCCTCTTCGGCCTCCCGTGCCTTCATGACGTAGTGTCTGGCTTCCGCCATAACTCGTAGGCGACATGCCATCAGCTCATCATGCTCCAAAAAGCCCCCTTCCAGGAGGTTTGGTAACACCAGCTGCTCCGGAATCCTCAAGTGCTGCCCGTATACCAGGAGATGGGGGAAGCGCCAGTGGCTTTTCCGCCCAATGCCCTCGATGCGGTGTTGTTCATGGAGAACACAAAAGACGGTAAGGCCTTATGCCATGTGCTGATTATCGCGACAATACTGCTGGAGCGCGGCCTTGAGCGGTCTATGGACCCTCTCGATTTTGCCGTTGCTCTCTGGTGAATATGAAGACACGTATTTCCACTTAAAGCCCCACACTGTGGACAGCCGAGCGGAGAGTTCGTTTGTAAACTCCGATCCCCGATCGCTGTACACATTTTTCGGCACTCCGGTATATCGGAAGACATGGTCGACCAGGGCCTCGCATGTCGATTCCGCATCCTTTTCCACCACCGGTACCGCGAACACATAATTTGAGAAACGGTCTATGGCTGTCAGGATATACCGATAATTGTGGGTCTCCGCTCGCGGTAGCGGTCCTACGTAATCAACATGCAAAGTTTCGAATAGGTTCTCGACAAGCTTGTATTCGCCATAAAGGCCTCTCTGAGCGTTGTTGTGTGGTGTCTTGGTTTGCTTGCAGTGTTCGCATGTGTCGACTGTGTCGGCAATGGATTTCTGCATGCCATGCCACCAAAACCTGCGTGAAATAAACCATGACATTTTATCCTTTCCCGTGTGTGAGTTGAGAGCAGAGCGGTGAGTGGCTAAAAGGATCGCCTTGCGTAACTCGGTTGGTACCCACAGTGTCCACTTTGAAGGCGTCTTTTCCCACTTACCGCCTGCCCCCTTATACCACAGGAGGTTGTCATGCCAGGTCATCGTTTTCTTATGGGCCCTTATTTCTCTCGTCTCAGGATTTGCTATCGAGTCAATAGCGTGAGCAATGAAGGGGCCCCATTCCTTAGAGCTCTTCGCCAACTGACCAAACACCTCGGGGCTCGCCACCGTCATATCCATGTCATCCAGCTGGAGAGCACTGCTGACTAGGCTTATAGGCCCCTCTGTTCGGTGTGTTCGCTCGGCAGCCGCGATAATCGCCGACCTTTCAGGGTGAACATGCTGGGGTACCCGGAACGACTGCGTCCTATCCGCGAAAAATGCGACAAAGGAGTGTTCATGTTCATGGGTCTGACCCGGCTTTTTTTCCCCCTCGCTGAGGATGTCCGACTGGGTGTCGATCTCCTCCAGCAGGTCTTGCCAGTCCTCCAGCAGGTTTTGCCAGTCCGCAGCACACGCGGCGTATGCATTGCAGCTGGTCCAACAGTCCAGCTTGAGAATCGGGTCTATATCCCGGTGTCCAGCTTTGCGCGTTGGTGGCCATATATGCCATCCCCGCCGGCAACGTGTCTTTGAAATCTGCTGTATGCTCCGTGGCCGTCCAGTCATCATCGGCTGTCCATCCGACTAGGCAGGCCGTGGGAGTTTCTAATGCAAAGCGGTCTAATCCGTCGCCTACAGAGCCTTTCACCCGAGGCATCCGTGATAGGCTATCTGGGACCGTATTTTCTTTACCTTTAATGTACTCGATGGTGAAATCATACAAGGCCAGCTCCGACTGCCATCGGGCCAGTCGTCCCGTATGTTCTCATGTTCGGAGCACCCCACAAGTACTCCCTCAGCCGACTGAACGCCCAAACTATCGCCAACGCTTCGCGTTGTCTGGTGCAGTAGTTGACTTGTTCGGGCGTCAACTTCTTGCTGACGAACATGATCGGTCTCAACTGTTTGTGGTCAGAATCGTATTGCTGTAAGACGACCCCGACCGCGTCTTTCGACGCGTCGGTTGCTACAACAAAACGCTTCTCAAAGTCGGGGAGAACCAAGACCGATCCGCCCTCTGTGAGGGGGTCTCGTGTCAACGCCTCCTTGAGCTTTGTGTATACCTCCGCCGCCTTTGGCGGCCATTCGCCATCCGGGTCGCAGTGAAGGCAGAAGTCCCGTAATGGTTTTACAAAGTCCTGGAAGTTCGGACTAAATTCCGAGTACACCTGTTCCATACAGAGGAAGGAATGCAGCGCTGTGCGTGTGTTTGGGCGTGGAAGGGAACGGATAGCGTCCCGCTTCTCCTGCTTCAACACTATTACCCTATCCTTGACTCTCTACCCTAGATAATCGATGTGGTCCTTAGCGATCGAACACGTCTAGGTTCAACCTGAGGCCGAAGGCTTCTAGGCGTCTCAAGATGTCCGACACTTGAACCAGGTGCTCCGCTTCTGTCTTTGAATAAATAACGATATCATCGATGTAACAAAAGCTATACTGGTTAGTATGTCCGTAAGTTTCGGTGAACTTCGGATCACCGTACTTCGGGTCGGACAGAGCTTGATTCATGCAATCCTGAAAGATAGCCGGGGCGGTTTTCAATCCCATCGGGAGGACTGTCCACTGGTACAGTCTCCCGCCGACGGCGAAGGCAGTCAGTGCCCAACTTTCCACATCCAAAGGGATGTTCAAGAATCCATTCTTCAAGTCTAGCTTTGTAAATAACTTAGCATCCCGGAGTCGATTGAGGCCATCCCGCATACGGGGTATTGGTGCCTCAACGCTCTTGATGATCTTATTGAGCCTCGTGTAATTGATGCAAATACGTTGCTTGCCATCCGGCTTTGGCGCAAGCCGAACCGGTGATCGGTACTCCGACCATGACGGTTCTATTAGCCGTTTAGCCAACATATCTTGGATCATTTCCTCGCAGATCTGCTCCTCC
>WBZZ01004306.1:210000-217500 GCA_019918135.1 Paulinella micropora | reverse complement strand
GTTTCGGACAGGGCACCCAATCGCCATCTTCCGGCCTCTTGACCTTCGACTCTCCCGCCTTGTATCTGCGTATATACCGCCTCATCGCTATTGGGTGCTGTGGGGTGCCCGGGAATGTGTGTCATCGTTGACACGACTTTCCCATGAGGCAGGGCCATACCCAAAATCGACGTTCTGGTAAGCAGTTAAAAGCCAGTGCGTGGTGAAAATAATCACACAAAGTATTAGACTTGACCGTTGGCGGGTTGCCAAGGTCGTCGAACCTCTGTACCCCGTACGGGCATCCAGCCGGACCAGGGTCGATGGCTGATGAGCTGAGAGGTTGATTGGTTTGCCGTGGGATTGTATGTGTTTTCTTTTTCTTTGTCGCCGGCTGACGTGGGGGCGGGGCCCCTTGTGTCTGGCTAACCGGCGGTGGTGTGGGAGGAGGTAACATGGGGGATGGTATGGGCGGTGGTGAGTAGATGGGCATGGTAAGCTGTAGTGCTTGGTAAGTATGAGGTGGTGATGTCAAGCCCACCGGTGGTGGAGAATGAAATCCCGAACTGGATTGTTGAGCGTATGGGTTAGGGCTACCCCCCGCTGGAGAAGATGTAGATGCGTATGGGTTTGGAGAAGGTCGCGGCCCCTGTCCCCAGTACGGGTTCGAGGAACTCGATGAGCTCGACGACGATGACCAGTCTGGGTTAGGTGAGCTCGAGGGGGATCTCTGATAGGAGCTGGACCCCGTATAAGAGTGGTCTCCCCATGAGGTGGATGTGACGAAGGACAGTATGTCGAACTGTGGTTCGTTTGCCTTGGCCTGATGATCAGGCAGCGACAATCCTACAGCCTGCATGGCCTGCAGCAAGATGTTTGCCCGTCGCATACGTTCGTCCTTGATCGATTTAGAGCCGAAGATTTTCTTCACAAAAGTTGCATCCCACGCGGATACTTCGACCAATCGGTCAACGCGAAAACTCTGAAGCGAGAATGCGCGGTCATCGGCATCCTGTGCCTGTGACAAGACGTTGCGAATGTATCTTTCCCCCGTTGTTCGGCCTTTGGTGGTCGTTGCTCTAGCGATGCCCTTAAGGACTGCCACCAGTAACATCGCCAAATCCGCACTCACAAGGGGCGTGATCGACTTTTGTGGGAGGTCCACGATTTCGTTGTGTGGCACATCGGCTTCCCACATACGTTGTGCCGTGGCCGACACCAGGTCGGCGACGATAACATGGTCGCACATGAAACCCCAGTTGGCTCCCTTTACAAATTGTTCGAGCAGGTAATGAGGTCGCCCGGGAGGCTTCAATTGTTCCCCCTGAATCAATCGGCCCGCTTCCTCATCCCATTGTGGCCACTTGTGCGTTAACAAGTCTTGGGATGCCCAACGACTGGCTTTGTTGGTTAATATCTGTTTAGTGTCAGCAGCGGTTAGACTGAACTGTCCAATCGTGCTGTCTAGACACGTATAGCCCAACAAAAGCAAGATACCTTCGCCATAATCAATATTGACTTGCGGGTTATACTTGCCATAGTCAAAAGTTGTGGCCTTGTCGAGCCGAGTCAGAGCTCGTTCGACCAATTTGTCGTTCGCTTTCTTTTGTTCTTCCGTGGTGTTTGAAAATCGGTTGTGTCCGCCACCCCCCTGGTTTCCCTGGGGCGGGACAACTACCGTCTTGTGAAAGAAGACGAATGTCGTTCCCTCTGGGACGACGGTTGCTCTGCCATCATTGCCATATGTGACATGAACCTCGTTCGCTAGGCAAATTCGGAGGATGTCACTGATGGTCTGTGCTACTAACTCGCACATAGCGAGGAAGTTGCACCAGTAGAGCTTAACCGCCGGATGGGGAGCGATTTTCTTTTCCACCGCCTTACCACCTCTAATAGCCTTCTCAAACACCATGTTGGCCTTGAAGTATTTGAACTTCGTTGCCATCCTACTCACCCATGTCCACTGATGCTGTTCGATTGTATCAAGCAGCTCGTTAAGGGTGTCCCGGGCTTGGGCAGCTGCTGTTGAATCGTCCTCAGAGGGGAAAAGCTGTTTCTTCCAGCTCTTGTGCTCTGTGAGGGTGAGATTCCAAATTGCAACCGCGGCACTCAGGTTCCGTGCTGAAACTATATTCCAAGCTTGTATCTCCGAGATAAACACCAGCAACCCTGCCGAGTTGGGCCACTTTGTGTCTGTAGCTAGTTCTTTATCTGGGTCCTGTGTGAAAGGAAAAGTGAGGGAGGGTTGCAGATCCTTTTTCTCGACGAATAAGGTATTCAGCAGAGCTGGTACCTTTGGTGGTTTATCTGCCACACTTCGTCTAATAAGGAGTCACGCATGGTTGCTAGAACCCTGTAGAGGTCCATAACATGATGTATGTACCATTTGCAGTAAGGCTCGGATTGAACAAATGCATTAGTCCAATAGCCCCTTGTATCGAGGGTTCCTTGAACATACAACTGTACCAAGTTGCCTCCTCGTACATATTATTCGGGAAAGGATGCATCGAGTTGTCGTTTGGGTTTGTCCCATGTTCCTCGTCATCTTGAGGGCTGCCTGGCCATCCCTCGGCTGGGCCTCGGTATCGGTCCAGCACTACCTTCGTCTGAATTGCACGAGCCGGAATTACCAACCGATTGTCGGGCCCTCTCCATGGGGAGCGAGGGACAGGTTCCTCCTGTGCTCGTCCTCCTCCCCTTGCGGGAGTGGTAAAACCGCCTGTGGCGGGCGTGTCTTTACCGTCTGCTTCGTCAGACATGTCGAGTTTTATAGCGATGGATGATCTCGTTTTAGAGCCTATCCACGCCATGTTCAGTGTGCCCCTGAAGGGTTGAAACGAGCAGATGGAGTCGTATGTTCTCGTGTTGTGTAAGTGTGCTGTTGTGTTTGTCTTTTGTTGTCGTGTGTTCTGTTCACTGTGTCGTCAATGCTTGTGTCAAGCACGATATTATACGACACGACAACCAACTCGGACACAACACAACAATCAACAAATAACAGTCAAGGAATTGGTGGACTCAATCTCCCCCTCTGTCGGGGGAAGCCTTGCTGTTCCTTCTGCCAAGCCAGACGATGTGTACGTGTGCACCCTGACAAAGTGCACCACACTTGTGCTTCAAACAAGTCGGTTAGCAACCTTACTCCACCCTCGTGCGTACACAATCAAGAATCGTTCAAAAAGGTTTTCAATGATCCTTTCTGGGCTCAGCCCAATAGGTCACTGTTATTGTCCTTTTGTGAAAGAACCTTTCCCAACTCAAAAACCAACCGAAGCTTTGCCTTTTTGAGTTATGGGGGGTGTGTTTGTGAGTGTTCTCGTGTGTGTGTATGTGTTTGTGTGTACCGAGTGCTGCTGACTCTTCACACAACAACGGCTGATGCCTTGTGAGTTGCTCGGTGTCCGATTTTTTGTTCTTGGTGACCTATTTGACACCACACACACGTTGTTAGTGCTTGGGTGTGATGTGAGGTATGTGTCTCGTCTGTGTGTCTACGAGAGTGTGTATGCCTGTGTGTGTACCGAGTGCTGGTGACTCTTCACACACTTGTCGTTGATGTTTTGAGAGCTGCTCGGTATCCGAGTTCTTGTCCTTGTTGACCTATATGACACCACACAACACGTTTGGAGTGTTTGAGTGTGATGTGGGGTGTGTGTTTCGTTGTTTGTGAACAAAAATAAAAATTGTTCCCAAAACACATTCCTTTTTAGCCTCCCTGTCTTCAATTTACACTCAATTCCCCCGGCCTATGTCTTAATAGACTGGCCTACCAACCCTTTGAGAGATGGCTACCTTCTTTGGTGTGGGATGGGTGTTGTTTGTATGAACAGGTTTTATGCCAAAGGAATAGGATTCTGTATGTGTGTCGTTTGTTCGTTTTCCTTCTGCCTCGTTGCACGTATTGACGTGTCAACAACGTTTGTGTGTGTGACGTGTTTGTGGCAGTGCAAACAAGAGTTAGAGCGTGTAATGGTTGGTTATTCTCCTCGTGAGGAGTATGTGTAGGTATACGTGTAGAAGTGTTGACAGAACTGATAGGAGGGTGTTTTCCTTCTCCTTGTGTGTGTTTGTTAAACACTCCTCTGGCTCGACAATGTGTCGAGGATCGCACCAGTGAGCCCCCTAATGTTTCTGTCCCACTAAGTACACTTTCTATGCCCCCCACATTCCAAACACACTGCCTGAGGTGTCAAACTCGTACACACAACGAGTGTCTTGTCGTGCCGCTTTATGGGCCTCTGTGCAAGATTCCACTGTTGTTTTTGTGCACTGCAAGCTACTAACACCTCCCCAACTCCTTTCCTACACTCCTCCACTACCTTTCCTTCTGGCTTTGCTTAGGGGAGTGGCTATGTTCAAATTGCTGAATTGAAATTTGGAGGATTTTCCATAATCTAGGCTGGGACTCCACTTTTGTCGGTTATAATCAAAAGATATTATTTAATGCAAGCCGGTGTATTTATCCTTCCAATGCCACAGCACTCTGAGAATAACCTAATCTTCCTCCTCTACAAAGAGAGGAAACCCGTATGGCGGAAAATGTAGGACACTGTCAGAAGCAACAAAAAGGGAAAAGAGAGGCATTTCCCACCAGTGTCACCCCTAACGATAATATTATACTGCTTAAAATAGTAGTACCGGTCACATGATGAATCGTAATATTATCGTTTTCAACCGGCTCAAAAGTATATAAATAAAAACAGATATAACTACATCTTAAAGAGATATAGCTCTTCTATACATCGCTGTGTACTAGTAGGGTCATAAGAAAAGGTCGCATATTTACCTATCTGCGCCTACAGCTATTAGTCTCTATACTACTACCGTTATACCTAAATGCTCGTATGAATGACCCTGTTTATGCATATGCGCCAGAGAGTGTAGACAGAGAAGGGCATGAGGGGATGATATGGCGTATAGATGCTGCCTTATATGGCGCACCTCAGGCAGGAAGAAGATGGTATGAGATATTAGCACCCAAGTTAGAGGAGCTAGGTTTTAGACTGCTAGATTCTGATTTATGTATGTTTGTAGAAAATGATAAACCTTTAAGAGAAGCGATAGTAGGGATATTTCATGTAGATGATTTGTTGTTCACAGCACCAAACAAACAAGCATATGAGCGTTTTGCGTCCGCATTAGAAAACATTTCCCGCTCAAAAGACTCGGTATAGCCCTGACTACTGATCAGTAGATGAGGAATTCACTCGTGGAAGTGGCAGATTCTTATTATTAAATGTGTTATAAGATGAATTGCTATTCACGTGACATTTCCTGTTTAGAAGAATATATACTTCCGGTTATATATCATTACAGAGTTGGATATGTCGACATTCAAGAGAAAAAAATTATTGCTTTTTAGATTTTGATTGGAATTTCGATTTTGAGTCATTTTTTCGATTTTGTGTGAAAAATTCAAATTTCTAGATTTAACTGTAATATTTTGCAAAAAATTCCTTTTTTTGCGGACGCATATAGCAGTTAATTTGAGAAATTTAAATTTTTTTCACAAAATCGAAATTCCAACCGAAATCTGAAATCTGACCCAAAATCTGAAATTTAACAATTTTTTACGTCTTGAATGTCGACAGCAATAGGATATGAGAATGAGCAGCTTTGATGCTTGGACCTCATAGGACCTATAAGTCCAGAATTACTCTTTACTTAACAGTTTACAGTATTAATAGTAGTGATGGTTGCCAGGGTTTAAGTTCCACTATTCCGTAGCATTCCTATTTAATAACCTCCCACATTAATAGCGTTGACCCGAATCTAAAACAGGAATTGTAGTATATAACAGTTTAGAGGTTTGGAAAAAGGTTCTTGCAAAATTTACCGAATTTCTCGTGACTGGGAATTTATGGTAAATTAACATGATTTGCACTTATTAGTTACATGTTTGTTTGCTTTTTAGGCATTTTTGCAAGATGCGGACTAAAAATAACTGTCACAGTGCGCCAAAACTTCCCGTCACTAGGATACTCCGTTTTCTGGGATCCCATTGACCTTGTTGTTGGCGGTTCAGTTCTGGCTACCATTTCTATATCGAAGTGGTTGTTAGCACTGAAATCGTTAAGTTAGATCATTAAATTCTCTTCTGTTGAGCTCGTAAGGATTGACCAAGTGTCCAATTACACCGGTACGTGATCTCAGCACGATCAGGCTCTTGCTTCCTATGCACGAGGTGACATTGGGTGACAGTCTTGTGCCGCGGTTGAATTATATACAAAAATTTAAAACGCGAATTACGGTACTTGCCACTGGCTAGCTAGTAGGGTCGGAATAAGTGGGAAGTGTAAGACATACAAGGGAAGTGATAACCAGACCTGACTCGTAGAGTCACTGAGGCGGCTTGCTTACTTGTCTCTCAGCTATTTCAAAAAATATCCTTAAAAATTACTGCAACCACTTGAACCCCGTATTTTGTCACGGTACAACTTTTTCACAGTTCCCTACCTTTTTCCAATAACGGATGCCAATAGTCCGACCGCGGTGCTGTTTTCTTCTGTGTCACGAGGAATCATCGAATGCACACGGGGAAGGGAAACGGGTGTTGACATATATATCTACCTAGTGTTTCACGTCGTAGCAACTAGAGGACAGCAATAGACTTCACCAGCAACTGGAAGGCTCCCACATGTGGCTTGAGGATCATGAAGCCCACACACTGGATCGCCGACCAGCGCAAGGTCTGGGTAGGCAAGGGCCGGCCGCGCCAACTACCACGCCCGTCAAAAGCAGACAGCGGTATCTCCACACGGGTGAAGTTAAGCTTGGCCTGTCCGTCGCCACTACTGGGAATTGTGCTGGGCGGGAGCGTGAAAGGCACGCGGAAGTTAATGCCGCTATTTGCGGCTGCCTGGTCCTGCAACAGCAGCTCGAGCGTCTTTTTCTCCTGTGAACCGTTGAGCACTTCCAGCACAATACACCGTCGTCCTTCCAGTGACGTGCGCAGCGGGCAGCGCACGCCGCTAAACCCGCCAAAGTTTTCGGTGCGCACCTGCCCCTGAAAAAGGCCGCAATGGTGGCGGTCCGAGAAGGAGAACGCGCCGGAGGACACGCCGCCCATAACGCCGTCGTTTAGCGCGTACCACGTGCGGACTACGTCGGGCTTTGTGCAATCGAGCAGCACCGTCGGGGACCCGGTGCCGGCCTGACCTGCCTGAGCCTCCGCGGCCGAATGATCATGAGAGCGAGTCGCGACCGCAGCGGCGGCCGCTGGGCTGGTGGCTTGGAAGCGCGGGGAGTGGAGGAGTGCGAGCACGGCATCGAAGCCATGGCGGAGGGTCCAGGCGTTTCGGTTATGCGCCGCGGCCGTGTCCGCCGGTAGCAACTGCGCCTTTTGACCCTGTAGGATTGAGGCCAGGCTGGGCGTGCAAATTATTAGCGGGTCCCGCAGCAGACTCTCGTACCTGCAGATAGGCAGCTTGTAGGTAGATACAGAAGGAGATAGGTTGGTAGTAGACACACAGATAGGATAGATAGACAAGACAGGCGGTTGGTAGGTAGGTTAGGTAGGCA
>WBZZ01004306.1:200000-207500 GCA_019918135.1 Paulinella micropora | reverse complement strand
GGCTTAGTGTAGTCTTGCCCTCTGGAGCTCCATCGGTGGCCCCTAAAATCAGTCGAGAGAGCTGACTAGGTGTGGATGGAGCACCTCGAACAAGGGCATGGATGCTCATGTCCGGAAACGGATCGTGCCATCAGATGCATCAGTATGCTTTAGAGGAAGTATATTATTATCATTATTATCATTATTATCATTATTATCATTATTATCATTATTATTATTATTATTATGGGACACAGTGATAGCCCAGTGGTCAAGTTCTACCATCTGGGCCCTGTCGCCAGTTCGATTCCCGTCGGTGCCACCAGTATTTTCATTGAACATACCGATCCGTCTGGACCAGTATTTTCATTGAACATACCGGCCCGTCTGGAAGTGTTGGAACTGCCCTTGCGGGGGTGTCATTAGAGCTTATCGTCAATTCTTCGTACTCCCCTCACGGGTGAGACGATGGAGGCGCATGTGCAGAAATGCATCAGCCATTGACAGAGAAGCACTATTACTACTACTATTATTATTATTATTATTATTATTATTATTATTATTATTATTATTATTATTGGACACCGTGATAGCCCAGTGGTCAAGTTCTACCATCTGAGCCCTGTCGCCAGTTCGATTCCCGTCGGTGCCACCAGTATTTTCGTTGAACATACCGATCCGTCTGGACCAGTATTTTCATTGAACATACCGGCCCGTCTGGAAGTGTTGGAACTGCCCTTGCGGGGGTGTCATTAGAGCTTATCGTCAATTCTTCGTACTCCCCTCACGGGTGAGACGATGGAGCCGCATGTGCAGAAATGCATCAGCCATTGACAGAGAAGCACTATTATTATTATTATTATTATTATTATTATTATTTAGGGAGTACATAGGCCATCGGTACTTTTCCATAGGCTGATATGTATAAAGCTCCTAGAGTAATGTTCTATGCCGTCACTTCCTTTATTCCACCGATTGGTGTGGAGACTTTCCTTATGGAATGGAGGACTGGATGCACATGGCCTTTTGGCTCAGCAATTGGCAGACGATACATATTATTATTATTATTATTATTATTATTGTTATTATTTGTCGCCAGTTCGATTCCCGTCGGTGCCACCAGTATTTTCATTGAACATACCGATCCGTCTGGACCAGTATTTTCATTGAACATACCGGCCCGTCTGGAAGTGTTGGAACTGCCCTTGTGGGGGTGTCATTAGAGCTTATCGTCAATTCTTCGTACTCCCCTCACGGGTGAGACGATGGAGGCGCATGTGCAGAAATGCATCAGCCATTGACAGAGAAGCACTATTATTATTATTATTATTATTATTATTATTATTATTATTATTATTATTATTATTATTTGGAAACCGTGATAGCCCAGTGGTCAAGTTCTACCATCTGGGCCCTGTCGCCAGTTCGATTCCCGTCGGTGCCACCAGTATTTTCATTGAACATACCGGTCCGTCTGGACCAGTATTTTCATTGAACATACCGGTCCGTCTGGACCAGTATTTTTATTGAACATACCGGTCCGTCTGGAAGTGTTGGAACTGCCCTTGCGGGGGTGTCATTACAGCCTATCGTCAATTCTTCGTACTCCCCTCACGGGTGAGACGATGGAGGCGCATGTGCAGAAATGCATCAGCCATTGACAGAGAAGCACTATTATTATTATTATTATTATTATTATTATTATTATTATTATTATTATTATTATTCAGCCCAATGGCCTCAAGGCGTTAAACTGTGACGCCAACTCATAACCCTTTGGTTGTAGATGCTGGGGAGGAGGGTCGTTGCGCGCGTAAAAGATCTTAAACTCCGCATATGCTGGTTGATAGCCCAGGACCTAGCAGACAACAGATTGTTATGGGTGGGGTTTCGAGGCAGCTCTAGCAACCGCGCTTGGTGTATGCACTTGCACATTCGGTGACTTCTTGCAAGAGGTTGCTGGGACTGCGGAATAACCTCGGCTTAGTGCAGTCCTGCCCTCAGGAGCTCCATCGGTGGCCCCGATCATCAGGCGAGAGACTGACACGGGGGGGTGGAGGACCTCGAACAAGGGTATTGGAAGCTTATGTCCGTTGAGGATATGCCATTGGCTGCATCAATCTGCCTTGGAGTGTTGACTGTGACATATTTGAGGGAAATCCCGATGAAAAAACCTAGTCACACTTGCTAAACAGAGTTCCAGCCCAATGGCCTCAAGGCGTTAAACTGTGACGCCAACTCATAACCCTGTGGTGGTAGATGCTGGGGAGGGAGGGTCGTTGCGCGCGTAAAAGATCTTAAACTCCGCATATGCTGGTTGATAGCCCAGGACCCAGCAGACAACAGATTGTTATGGGTGTGGTTTCGAGGCAGCTCTAGCAACCGCGCTTGGTGTATGCACTTGCACATTCGGTGACGTCTTGCAAGAGGTTGCTGGGACTGCGGAATAACCTCGGCTTAGTGCAGTCTTGCACTCAGGAGCTCCATCGGTGGCCCCGATCATCAGGCGAGAGACTGACACGGGGGGGTGGAGGACCTCGAACAAGGGTATTGGAGGCTTATGTCCGTTGAGGATATGCCATTAGCTGCATCAGTACGCCTCAGATATAGTATTATTATTATTATTATTATGGAGGGGTGCACAGTATGGCACCCCACGGGAAGAGGAGGTGGTTGGGCCTCTTTCCACTGGTTTCGAGGCTATGTCGTTGTGTTGGCTCCGATGCTATGTTGTTGTGTAGGTTCCGAGGCTATGTTGTTGTGTTGGTTCCGAGGCTCTGTTGTTGTGTGGGTTCCGAGGCTATGTCGATGTGGGTTCCGAGGCTACGTTGTTGTGTTGGTTCCGAGGCCATGTTGTGTTGTTTTTTATAAGACATACACCACGTGGGATCAAAGGGGTATTTACATTCCGCGATCTAGGGGTGGTGACGGGTTTCGAGGCGTCCCAGATACTTACCACAAAACGTCCTGTCTGCTACCCCTGTGAGTACCTCCATGCGGGACCTACCCAGTCTCGTGGAGCTCTCACGCGGGGAAGATCAATCATTTGTAGTTGATTTCCTGCAAGGTACCCGACACTGTGCGGGTAGTAGGGACTTTTGGGGCCTTCTATGCAGGATGGTTAGAGTCACTCTTCCCTCCCCAACATACTCACTGTAGTCCCTGTTGGGTCGAGGGATGGAGGCGCATGGCCCTCGTGCTCAGCCATGACAGATCAATATATTATTATTATTATTATTATTATTATTGTTCCAGCCCAATGGCCTCAAGGCGTTAAACTGTGACGCCAACTCATAACCTTTTGGTGGTAGATGCTGGGGAGGAGGGTCGTTGCGCGCGTAGAAGATCTTAAACTCCGCATATGCTGGTTGATAGCCCAGGACCCAGCAGACACCAGATTGTTATGGGTGGGGTTTCGAGGCAGCTCTAGCAACCGCGCTTGGTGTATGCACTTGCACATTCGGTGACGTCTTGCAAGAGGTTGCTGGGACTGCGGAATAACCTCGGCTTAGTGCAGTCTTGCCCTCAGGAGCTCCATCGGTGGCCCCGATCATCAGGCGAGAGACTGACACGGGGGGGTGGAGGACCTCGAACAAGGGTATTGGAGGCTTATGTCCGTTGAGGATATGCCATTAGCTGCATCAGTACGCCTCAGATATAGTATTATTATTATTATTATTATTATTATTATTATTATTATTATTATTATTATTATTATTATTATTATTATTAGTGGCACCGCGATAGCCCAGTGGTTAAGGTCTACCATCTGGGACCTGTCGCCAGTTCGATTCCCGTCTATTTTCAAGTGGCACCGCGATAGCCCAGTGGTTAAGGTCTACCATCTGGGACCTGTCGCCAGTTCGATTCCCGTCGGTGCCAGTATTTTCAAAGGATATTTTCTTTGAAAATATTGGTCTGTCTGGAAGGCTTGGAGCTGCCTTGCGGGGGTGTCAGTAGAGCCTATCGTCAAATCTTCATACTCCCCTCGCGGGTGAGACGATGGAGGCACATGTGCAGAAATACATTCGCCATTGACAGAGAAGCACTATTATTATTATTATTATTATTATTACATGTGCAGAAATGCATTCGCCATTGACAGAGAAGCACTATTATGATGATTATTATTATTATTATTATTATTATTATTATTATTATTATTATTATTATTATTATTATTAGGGAGTACATAGGCCATCGGTCCTTTCCATGGGCTGATTGGTATAAAGCTCCTAGAGTAATGTTCTATGCCGTCACTTCCTTTATTCCACCGATTGGTGTGGAGACTTTCCTTATGGAATGGAGGACTGGATGCACATGGCCTTTTGGCTCAGCAATTGGCAGGAGATACACTATTATTATTATTATTATAATTATTATTATTATTATTATTATTATTGGTCCGTCTGGAAGTGTTGGAACTGCCCTTGCGGGGATGTCATTAGAGCCTATCGTCAATTCTTCGTACTCCCCTCACGGGTGAGACGATGGAGGCGCATGTGCAGATTTGCATCAGCCATTGACAGAGAAGCACTATTATTATTATTATTATTATTATTATTATTATTATTATTATTATTATTATTATTATTATTATTATTATTATTAGGACACCGTGATAGCCCAGTGGTCAAGTTCTACCATCTGGGCCCTGTCGCCAGTTCGATTCCCGTCGGTGCCACCAGTATTTTCATTGAACATACCGGTCTATTTCTGGACCAGTATTTTCATTGAACATACCGGCCCGTCTGGAAGTGTTGGAACTGCCCTTGCGGGGGTGTCATTAGAGCTTATCGTCAATTCTTCGTACTCCCCTCACGGGTGAGACGATGGAGGCGCATGTGCAGAAATGCATCAGCCATTGACAGAGAAGCACTATTATTATTATTATTATTATTATTATTATTATTATTATTATTATTATGGACACCGTGATAGCCCAGTGGTCAAGTTCTACCATCTGGGCCCTGTCGCCAGTTCGATTCCCGTCGGTGCCACCAGTATTTTCATTGAACGTAACGATCCGTCTGGACCATTATTTTCATTGAACATACCGGCCCGTCTGGAAGTGTTGGAACTGCCCTTGCGGGGGTGTCATTAGAGCTTATCGTCAATTCTTCGTACTCCCCTCACTGGTGAGACGATGGAGGCGCATGTGCAGAAATGCATCAGCCATTGACAGAGAAGCACTATTATTATTATTATTATTATTATTATTTGGACACCGTGATAGCCCAGTGGTCAAGTTCTACCATCTGGGCCCTGTCGCCAGTTCAATTCCCGTCGGTGCCACCAGTATTTTCCTTGAACATACCGGCCCGTCTGGAAGTGTTGGAACTGCCCTTGCGGGGGTGTCATTAGAGCCTATCGTCGATTCTTCGTACTCCCCTCACGGGTGAGACGATGGAGGCGCATGTGCAGAAATGCATCAGCCATTGACAGAGAAGCACTATTATTATTATTATTATTATTATTATTATTATTATTATTATGGACACCGTGATAGCCCAGTGGTCAAGTTCTACCATCTGGGCCCTGTCGCCAGTTCGATTCCCGTCGGTGCCACCAGTATTTTCATTGAACATACCAGTCTATTTCTGGACCAGTATTTTCATTGAACATACCGGCCCGTCTGGAAGTGTTGGAACTGCCCTTGCGGGGGTGTCATTAGAGCTTATCGTCAATTCTTCGTACTCCCCTCACGGGTGAGACGATGGAGGCGCATGTGCAGAAATGCATCAGCCATTGACAGAGAAGCACTATTATTATTATTATTATTATTATTATTATTATTATTATTATTATTATTATTATTATTACAGAAAGCAAGGTTTAATGAGAAAGAGACGAGAGAAAAATAAAGAGACGAGAGAAAAATAAAGAAGAGCTTAATTCAAAAGCATTCTGGTTCCAAGGAACAACAGTACAAGCTCATAAGGAAATCTGGAACTAAGGTTCAACAGAAAGCTCCTGGAAAGAGTAATATGGAGGGGAAAAGAAAGAGAAAACGATAGAAAGAAAGAAAGGAACAAAGAGAAGAAGAAAAAAAGCCAGGAAAAGATATGAGAACGAAGAAGCAAAGAATAGGAAAGAAAAATAGAAAACAAAACACAAATAGAAAAGGAATTTTAAAAAACAAAAGGAACAAAAAACAAACAAACAAGCGAACAAAGGAAACAAAAACAATACAAAAAGACACAACAGAGGCAGCGACAAACACTAAAAAGCAAACAAAAACAAACAAAGAAAGAAAGTACGTCACGTCGCACTAACATCCTATCTCAATATTATGTGAAAAAAAAAAAATGTTTTCCTTCCAGAAAATAAGACTACATAGAACAATAGTCTAAGTGTCACCCCACAATATTCTGCATCCTTCTTCTCCCACACGACAAGCGGCCAAGCTCTTTCAGTCTTTTCGGTTTTGGTAAGAACCTCGAAGTGATGGTGGATTTCACGGAAATATAATGGGAAAGTCGGCATTGGGGTCAAGAGGAATGGCACTTCTTCACCCCTTTTTTGCTGTCACCACTTTTCAAGGTGTTTCTTTCTCTTCCTTGCTTTCCTTTTTCACATATGTATAGTATTGAATGCCAAACGTTGACTACACATACATGCATTATGGGAACATCGACAGGAGTATCCGTCATGGACACTGCGGCCAGCGCTGCGGACAGGGGGTCTGCGGAGAGCTGTGCGGTCTGTATGGACCAGGATGCTGACACGCTGCTGTTTCCATGTGAACACACGCCGGTCATCAGAGTAGCATTAGTACAGACAGCATGTAGTATTAAGTGCATGCTTTAAAACATGCCAGTCGTCGTCGTCGTCATCGTCGTCGTCGTCGTCGCTGTTGTGTTGTTGTTGTTGTTGTTGTTGTTGTCGTCGTCGTCGTTGTCGTTGTCGTTGTCGTCGTTGTCGTCATCGTCGTCGTCGTCGTCGTCGTCGTCGCTGTTGTGTTGTTGTTGTTGTTGTTGTTGTTGTTGTCGTTGTTGTCGTCGTCGTCGTCGTCGTTGTCCTCGTTGTCGTCGTTGTTGTTGTTGTTGTTGTTGTTGTTGTTGTTGTTGTTGTAAATTTACAGTAATTAAACCAGTGGCATGATGGTGCATGGATAACGGCCTTAAACCCACTTAAAGACAAGTAGATGTCTAATCATCCCCGGCCGACACGGGACGCGTTGTTGTTGTTGTTGTTGTTGTTGTTGTTTTTGTTGTTGTTGCTCAATTTAATTACAACTAATAAAAGTGCTGTTGCTGTTGTTATTCAAGTGTTATTGTTGTTGTTGTTGTAATTAATAATAATAAAACTTAGCAAAGTATTTAAAATGCAAGATGGTGTGTGGCTACGGCCTTCAATTTCCACTTTCATCCCCGGCCGACGGGACGCCAGAGCCTGCTAAATATGAGACTATAGATATCTAGAGCTCAGAAACAAGAAATAAAGACAGAAAGGAAGGAGCAAAAATGTTGTAATTGTTGTTATTGTTCCTGTTGTTTTATTGCTGCTGCTGCTGCTGTT
>WBZZ01004306.1:162500-187500 GCA_019918135.1 Paulinella micropora | reverse complement strand
GTGACTGCCGCTGGAATTGTAATGCCCCCAACGATAGCTCAGTAAAAAGTCGGTAATATAACAAAACACAGTCCTCAAGAATGAGAATGATGTCTCGTTGTATTAGCTCAGTGAAGCCGAAAAGGAAAACGGCAACAGACCAGGAATAAAAATTGGCATCAGGTCCAATCCGGACAAATAATAATGAAAAACAGGCTGGTGCACCTGTCACCAGGAAAAGAGTACTTTTTATCGGCTATCCGGGGGGTGATGCCTACAGAATCATGCCCGACTAGTCTATCAACTCCTATTTAATAATAATCCGGGCCGAGCCACCGTTCAAACTAGCAGTAGAGTGCACTGCCTGCTATATCATAGTATTACCGGTGAAGTGTTGAAGAATTGTAGTATATTGATTGAACTCTATCATGATAATTAGTCACATTGTGCTCAAAACCGCAGTGACAGTAAAGAAACCGTTTCAGATGAGCTTGAAACTCTTGCCACGGTTGCAAAGCCGAGGCCTGAGGGATTAGGCTCGTACAGAATTTATATTATCATATCAAAATTGAGATGATGCGACCATTGATCGACAAAAATAAGTGGACTCGGTCCGATTCTCAAGTCAACTCAGCAGAGTACTGTCAAACCAATTTTAAGCATTTGCCGCTTAAATGTCGGAGTCGTCAGCAACATTGAAGAACGGTTGGTGCCCGACGCGGGTCGCCGTCGGTGACTGCAGATCAACTTTGACTAAAAATGATCAGTGATGAGGGCCCCTACCGAAACGGAAATGCTTGCTGAATGACAACCAGGTACCGGTGAATGATTAATTATTGAGCCAGGCTATAAAACCTAAGCGATACTTGAGGCCACCTGACAGTGCTACTGACTAAAAGGCGGTCCAACACGACTCGAGCATGAACCAGCACCTCGCTGTGACTCTGAGTAGTTTGATAGTCGAAAGAGCCTCATCAGGCCAGCACCGCTCGCTGGCTACCTAACATTATCAGAACCGGGAGCTGCACTGTAGGATTCATCACCGAATGCCAATGTGGCCGCAACGCGATCCCAGCCCCGGTGGGAATAGCGGCACTGGTCATTACAAACTTTAACTTGAGGTCTTGTCGGCTCCTCGCCCTGTCGCGAACAAGGGATTCAGAAGTCTCGTTCCCTGCGCCGCCGCGCCATCTCCTTGCAGAATTTTTTGTGCGTCTTCCAGTCTCTTTTCTGGCATTCCTTCGAGCAGTATTTGACATTGCGGCACACAAGGCTTTGACTTTGGTGTGGCGGGCAATTATCAGCAGCGCTACGACATCCATCGTACAATGTTGCCAACCTATCAAACGGACTTTCTAAGCCATATTTTGGTGATTGCTGCGACTGGAAGCCTCCTTCTGATTACCGGAATCCTGATTCAGACAATCCCAACGTCAGCAATACCTGCCATGGCCCTTACAGGAATCTTCATGGTGAGTATGAATACTCGGATTTCCGTTTGCGCTGCTGGGAGTGGGATAACTTAAAGGTTTGCACAGGATGCAAGGCGGACGAAGTCGTCAGACCACTGCACATGTTCCTCTGCAACGAAATCTTCCGTGGAGCACACTGCGAAGATGCATCCTTGGTCCGAGGCCAAAGCTTCAGGCTGCCAAAACGGATCGTATGTTGCTCGGATCTCTCTGGCATGTTCTCAATTGCCTGAATACGGGCGTGCTGAGATTTGTCTGCATAGGACCAATCATTGACTGCCCCGCGCACAAGGCTGGTTTCGGTATCATCTGAACAGCACCGATATTTAGTCACCATGAGAACAGAGAGAGCCATTCTTCGAGTCTGCACAGCGCCAATCAAACGAGACCTTGGAAAGCTCATAGATGCTATCTTTATCTTCCTGCAAAGCCGCATCGCAGAGGCGACGCCAAGAACATGCAATCTTCTCGTCATCTGTCAAAGGGCAAATTTCCTGGCGATTGATAGGAGGACCAGAGAATAATGATTTCTTGAGTGCATTGACGTGAGCAATAATTTCCTTTTCGTCTTTGAGACATTCTCGGCTTTAAAGTCACTCTTGCCTGCTTGCTTTTGCCGTTGCATCTTTTTGCGGTTGCGTGCAGCTCGTTGTTCCATCACTTCCATTCTCAGGTGGTCCTCATGAGTCACCTTTGGCTGCGGCGGACTAGCGTGCAAAAGATCTTTTCCAACTGCGTCTCTGAAGCTAGTTCTAGCCAAGTCAATTTCAACTTCAATCTCGGTCGCAATCGTTTCGATGAGCAATGTATGCTGCATGTTGTATGGTCTCCATGGGAAGCGGCTCCTTCTCACACAGAAGACCCACCATGACGTCGCGAACGAGTTTGAGGCGTTGCTGAGGGCTCAGTCCGCAAAAGATAGGAATATTACGGAGTAGTTGATACACTGGAACTGGGCAAAAACTTTCGCCCACTTCCAGTGTTTATTATGAAAGGATTTCGCCTTCCTTCGCTATCTCCCGCACAATCAATACAAGAGCACAAAACACCCCAAAGAGCCCCCTATCTAGCACTGAGAGAAAACATATTGTAAAAGAAAAAAACGAATTTACTACCTCTGAGCCAAGTGAGCCACTGCGTCAAAAACACCTTACTGCGAAATTTTTGGTTGCGTCAAAACTTCGCTTTTTTGGCGCAGTGACGCACTGGCGCAAAGACATATTCACGGGAATAAAATCACATACCGCCTGATCTATTTCAACGAGTTGAAATAGATCTGCCACCAGCCACCTATAAATCTAATATGACCTTAGCCTTTCTTTCTCTCTTTGAAGTCCTGATATTCTCTGGTTGAATGTCTTCCCTCTTAAGTAATTCTTTTGTCTTTTTTTCTTTAATAACTTCTTTGGTCTGCTCCTTCATATCTTTTTCTTCATCAACAGGTTTATCAAAATCAGTTTTTAATAAATCACGGGGGCTTACCAACTCATCGTTATTTAATATGATTTTAAACCTTTTCCTACCTTTGACTTTATAAATAATTTTGCTGAAAGTCTTTCCGCCCTTTGAAAAAACATTCCTTTTATTTTCTTTTCTTACACTATCGCCTATGCTATAGTCATCAATTAAATTATCACGTGTTATTGTCTGTTTATTTTTGTCTCTTCTAGCAAAGACATCTACTGGTTTGGCTTGTATCCCTCTATGAACTTTATGATTGTAAGCATTAACCAAGTCTTGAATATAACTAACCCAATCAAAATTACGATTAGTTTCAAATAAAAGGTCAAGCCATCTTCTTATACTTCTTATAACTCTATCAACAACCGCAAGTGCTCTGTGATCTCCTACTTCAACGACATCGTGTTTAATTCCATTTTCAATAAAATAATCACGAGTAGCACCTTTATATTCTCCTCCGCTGTCAGTTGTAATTGACTTTGGTTTATAAGGTATAGATTTCAAAGCATAATATACTTCTTTTGCTGTTTTATTTTTTAGCGGAATGATTATTAAAAATCGGCTATGACAATCTATCCAAACGAGCATCCAAGCATAGCCCTTATTGCATTTCTTATCTTTTATCTTACTCATATCCGCTAAGTCTAAGAAAACTTGGTCTAGTGGTTTATCAACCCATATCGTGTTCCATATTTTTGGGTTCTTTTTCTGGTGGTGAATTTCAAGTGCTTCTTCTTCTTTTGTCTTTTTTGTTTCTCCAGTTGGTGTGTCCTCAAGTTGGCTATTACGATTTTGATTATTAATAATTGTATGTTTATGGTCTAAATCAGGCATATTATATACAATGAGATTTTTAAAGTCCAACGTTAAGAATAAAAAATATAAAGTCATTAGTCCAAAAGGTAAGGTTATCAATTTTGGTGATACTAGATATGAACATTATAAAGACCGCATAGGGTTATATTCACACTTAAACCACTTAGACAAGGAGAGAAGAAAAAATTATAGAGCAAGAGCAAAGGCTATAAAAAATTCAAAAGGTGAATTAACTTATAATAATCCAGAGTATGCGAATTATTATTCTTATCATTATCTTTGGTGATATTATATACTATGTCATTTTTTCCAAGGGTGGGGGGAAAATATTTTCTAAAAAAAGTACTAGTTCCATGAATACCAACTCACAAAATTTACGTTGAACCTTTCATCGGTGCTGGAAGTGTATTTAGAAATAAAGAACCATCCGATTTAGAAGTCATCAATGATTTGGATAAAGATATTTATCACATATGGAAAGATATGAAAAAAGTGTCAGCAGAAACAATTAATAGATATGATTTTACACCTTCAAGGAACAAATTCGATGAATTTAAGAAAAGCAAATTTAAAAATCCAAGTATGAGACTTTACAGAAATTTATATATATCATTTAACTCATTTGCTGGTAGAAGATATTCATTTATTGATAAAAGAAAATTTAATCAATCATATTCAAAAGATGGATTTAAGAAAATATAGAAAAAATAAAAAATAGATTAAAAGACACTATTATATTAAATAAAGACTTTAAAGAAGTAATAAAAAAATATGACACACCAGATACATTTTTCTATTTAGACCCTCCGTATGAAGAAGGAGAAAATAAAGGATGGGGTTATAATGAATATGTATCGCCAGAAGAAGTTTTAAATGCAGTTAAAGGAATAAAAGGAAAATTTATTTTATCATACAACTACTCCAAAAAAATTAAATATCTTTTCAAAGATTATAAGATAAGGAAAGTTAAAACAACATATACACTGAACGATGCAACAAGAAAAGAAGCGAGAGAATTATTGATTTCAAACTTTTAAAATTTCAAGAAGCATTTTTCAACATCATTATTTTTTTCTTTCTTAGCACTGAAGATTGATTATATACCTTTACACTTACACTACTTGATTTTTTACCCTTACCTTTCTTTGGTTTTGGTGTTTCCTCTTCACTACTCTCGCTTTCACTTTCTTCACTTTCGTCAGGCTCTTGCTCCTGTTTCTTACTCTTCTTCGCTCTCTTAGTCTCCGCCTTCGCTCTTTTAATTTTCATCTTAGCCATCTTTTCCGCAATTATATCAGTGAAATCAACCTCATCCTCACTATCACTCTTCTCCTCTGGGCTATCATTATCTCGTTCAGTAATAATATCCTTAGCCAAGTTCTTTTCTTCAATTTGTTTTATTCGTTCCTCCATATCTTCGTCTTCTTGCTTTACAGCATTTCGGTATTGTGCTAATACATTTTTGGCATGCTCCATCTTTCGCTGTTTCGCTTTCGCTTTTATTCCTTCCACAGCACTACCCCAATTCTTACGACTTGCTTCTGCGGACGGCATTTTTAGAATTGCGCTTTCGTTTCACTTTCGCTTATTCTAAAAGTATTCTATACTAAGATTAATATATTTTTAGTATTTACAAATTAATTATTAATTAATATACAATGGGTAGTCAATATAAATCCTTACTAGGTTTATCAGAAATCGCCGTTGATAGTCTAGACATAAAAAACTTAGACCTTACCAACACAAACATAGTGGGCTTATACACAGATAGGGTGCCAGAAGATGCTGACCCCGTAAATCTTTATTTTACCAACAGCCGATTTGATGCGAGGTTGGCTTTAAAATCAACCACTGACTTAAAAGAAGGCACTAATCTATACTATACTGATGGTAGGTTTGATGCGCGACTAACTACTAAATCAACCACTAACCTAGCCGAAGGCACCAATTTATATTATACTAATGCTAGGTTTGACACTCAATTAGCAACAAAGAGCACAACCAACTTAACCGAAGGAACCAATCTATACTACACCACAGCAAGGGCTAATACGGACTTTGACACAAGGATAGCGACTAAATCAATAGATGCTTTAAGTGATGTAGTCATAACAACACCAACCGATAACCAACTACTCATTTATAGCACAGGTCAATGGCGAAATGTTGCTTCACCTTTTCTTAGATTGGATGGGCTCACTATGATGATAGGGGATTTAAATATGGGAGGTTTTAATGTATCAAATGTCGGTAATGTTGATGGTATTGATGTTTCTGCTCTTGATAGTTCGGTTGTAAAACTAACAGGAGACCAAACCATAACAGGGAATAAAACATTTACTACTTATGTGGCCGTAAAAGACTCAAATCCATTAAACACTGGCAAGTTATTCTTCAATTACAACAATAATATGGGTTCTATTTATTCGTCGGAGGCAGGTGGTGCGACGGGCTATCCACTAACTATTGTAGGCTCGTCCATACTTTTTGCTCCAACAACAGGTGGTGGAATGACATTGACAAATAATGTTTTAAATTTTAACAGCACGACAGCAATCAGCGGTCTGCCCGCACCATTCTATGATGGCGATGCTTCAACAAAAGCATATACCGATACGAAACTAGCAAAGGACGGGACAACGGCTATGACGGGCAGTTTAAATATGGGAGGATTTAACATAACAAATGTTGGTAATGTTGATGGTGTTGATGTTTCTACTCTTGATACCGCAGTCGTCAAACTAACAGGAGACCAAACTATAGGAGGAACCAAAACATTCAGCAACATAATAAATGCTAGTGCGGGGATTGATATGAAAAGCCAAAGTATAACAAATGTAAATTTGGTTGATGGTGTTGATGTTTCGGCTCTTGATACCGCAGTCGTCAAACTAACAGGAGACCAAACCATAGCAGGGAATAAAAAATTTACTTCAACAATAGAAGTTCGGGGTGCTACGGCTCCAACCGCTTTTGATGGTATCGGTATTGCCTTTGATACGGCGACAAATATAGGAGAGATTGTGGCACAAAAAATAGCAACTGCGGGCTATTATCCAATACAAATAACAGGGTCATATGTTGATTTATATGCGGGTGATAATGTAATCGCGACAGCAACTGGCACTACACTATCTTTGAACAACAGAAAAATTACAAATTTGGCCACACCAACAGCAACAACGGACGGGGCGAATAAAACGTATGTGGATACATTAGACGGGCAAAATGTGAAACTAACAGGAAACCAAACCATAGCAGGAATTAAAACATATAGCAGTGGTGTTGAAATAACGGGAAATTCAATAAATGCTACAACAAAGGGCACATTCGTGGTTTTTAACTCCACAGCCAATATCGGGTCAATTGCTAGTTTGGATATGAAAACAGCAACATATTACAACTTTGAAATTTCTGCGAAAAAAATAAGTTTTATTATTGACGGGACGATTGTTGGTTGGGTAAATGCTTCGGGGTTAGATTGTAATAGTAGCAAAATAGCCAACCTTGGAACTCCGACATTATCAACGGACGGAGCAACAAAAGGATATGCGGACACATTGGACGGACAAAATGTAAAACTAACAGGAGACCAAACAATAACAGGAATTAAAATATTTAATGGAAGTAGAAATGATGTAAGAGCACTGAATTTGTTAAGCCAAGCCGATTTCAATAATGTGGATATCATTAATGGTGGAAATATAACATATAATGGGGCGAGGATATTAAACCAAAACGGAGGAGATATATTCTTTTCACAGACAACGGGTGATTATCAGTATTTCTTATTTACTCTAAATACTGCTTCAAGTGGAACCGCGAACCAACGAGGTTATGTATTCACGAATGTAGCATCTGATGTAAAAGGGGCGGGACTTTATATTTCAAAACTTTTGGACAATAAAAGTGCTTCGTCCGACATTGTCCGTTTTAACAATGCTGGCGGTATGCGATTTTATGGTGCTTTGGATATGAATTCAAACAACATAACAAATGGTGGAACAATAACGGGAACTACAATTACTTCAACCGCGGGTATATCAACAACAACCGCAACTGCGAGTGGATTAATAACGGCAAATGCGGGTATATCAACAACGACACTAACCGCAAGCGGATTATTAACAGCGACAGGAGGTTCAAGCATAGTTATACAAGGAAATACTAATGGAGGTAATACACGCGGAATATTTTTGTGGGACACTGGCAACACCAGTTATGGCATTTATATGGCTTCAAATGGGGGAGCCACAAATACCAGAAGTCTAGCGGGAGGGTCTGCGGTTGCAGGCAATGATTTCACTTCTTTTGCTGTTAGATTTAGGGTAAGTAATGCTTCAACCGACGGATTTATATGGGAGAACTCGTCCGAACAATTGTTAATGTCATTAAACGGGGCAAACGGAACATTATGGACGAAGGGATTGATAACGGCTAGTGCGGGTGTATCAACAACAACATTAACAACGAGCGATAAAATAACAACAGCACTAGGTAAGCCGATAATCATAGGCAACTCAACGAAAGGAGGAGGAGCGACAGGTGGTTTAGAAATATACGGAACGGCGAGTAATGTCGCAGGGCCACATATACAGGCAATAACTTCAACCGATGCCTATCCAGTTTTTCAACAACTAAACTGGGCACACGACAATGTCAATTTAAGTTTTGATGCTTATTTTGATGGCACGAACTGGAAATCAAGCCACAGCGGTTCAAACTTTCTAATTCAAAAAGGTGGAAAACTCGCTTTTTATTATAATTCAGGAACAGCGGTTGGAAACAATATATCTTACACTGAGGCGATTAATATTAATACGTCGGGAGAGTTAGTTTTACCAACAGCATCCAGCGGTAATTTATTAATACGAAAAAGACCCGCTTCTACTAACGACCCACAATTATATTTTAAATCGGGAGGATATACGAATTATGGTGTAATTGTTTCTTCTACTGGTTTGCTTCACGCTTGGACTACTTCAAACTCTACTACTGGTGAGCCGTCAGGCAGTTATAATTATATCCCGCTAAATGGTGCTTGGACAAACTCCTCGGACAGGAGGCTAAAATCGGATATTAAAACATTAGACTGCGGAGATTGTTGTGATAAACTAATGAAAATAAATTGTTGTTCATATTATTGGAAATCAGATGAGAAGAAAGAAAAAAAAGGCCACGGATTTATTGCGGACGAAGTCAAAAAAGTATTTCCTGAATTTGTATCTGAAAGTGGGGTAAAAGCAGAGGATGGAGAAGGCTACCTTGAAGGCATAACATATACAAGTTTTATACCAATATTGGTAAGCGGATTTCAACATTTAACGGAAAAAGTGATTTATTTAGAAAAAGAAAATAAAACTTTACTTAATATATTACAAGATTTAACCAACCAACTAGCAGAAATACGAGCAGTCGTATTTTCTACTAATGCCTCCTAGATTACACCCCCCACCGCCAGTCATTGAAATAGACGGCGAACTAACACCAGAGTTGAAAAATCGTGTTTTAGACATTTCATTGAAGAATGAGGAAAAAAAAGTAGAGCACGAATTGGAAGATAACTGGAATTGTTGTTGTATAACAAACAGACCGACAGACAGCCGACTTATTAAATACTTATTTCAAATGGGTATCATTATCTCCATTATAACCCTTTGTATCGTAAGGCTATCTGAAAAGAACTTACCTTGTGAGGTTGCTAATACTTATGTCGGTATTTTAACACTTTTGATTGGGATATGCCTTCCATCACCTTCTTCAAAGAAATGAACATTCATAGGTATGTATTTTATACCACATAGCATCCAATGTTGAATTTTCATTAGAATTCAACATATCGCACATTAAAGGCAGGGCTTCATCAAAACTAACACACCAATCACTCATCGGTTTGTAAATACATTTAAATTTAGTATCTATACCCTTTTGAATACAATAAACACAACTAATATTCTTTTTTTCGCTTACCCGAGAGTAAAAGTCGCAGGCACTCCGCGAAAATATTTTTATTATTAAAAAGTTTATGAGTAGTAATATAACCATGACTGACTATAAATATCAGCGGATTATTTTTCTGAGCAATGATTTTGTGGGGAGTAAATCATTTAACAAAAATATTCAAATGTCATTCACACCGACAAAAATGAATGTTAAGTTTATTCACTATTACAACGACCACACTGAAACCAAAACCAGAATTCTTTATATGGATAGAATTGGAATTATCGGAACATTTGCGGACAGCACCACAGCAAACATTTCAAACCTCAGTTATAATTTGGGTAATATCGGATGGACGGACGGACAATATACATTTAAAGTCCTTGAAACAGACAGCGGAAATATTGACACAGGAAATTTAGCGGGGCGAATTGTTGTGTGTTTGGAATTCGTAGGGTAGAATATAGGATGGAGAAAATAAACAATGTCAAGGTGAAGCCAGTAAAACAAGAGGGTGATGGAAACAAAAAAGCAAAAGGTTATAAATTATTTAATGAGCCGTATGCCAACATATTTCTGCTAGCCCGTAAGAAGAGCGGGAAAACAACAGCACTCTTTGAAATACTGAAACGGACAACAGACAGAAAAACCCGTATCGTTATTATCGCTTCAACAATCCACAAGGACTACATTTATAAAGCAATGGTAAAGCACTTTAAGAACAGAGGCAACCCGATGGCGGTATATACTTTTCTTAAATCAGACGGGGTGAATGTGATAGACTATGAACTAGACAAACTGAACAGGCAGGATGAAGAGCACGAAGGAGAAGTAAAACAGGATGATAAAGAACCAATGGAGAAGCCACAATTTTTATACTTTGGAAAAGAAAAGAAACAGATAAAGGAGGCACCGAAAGAAAGGCCGAGTAAATATATATCTCCAGAGGTTGTTTTTGTTTTGGATGATTTAGGAAGTGGATTAAGAGACAAGTCCGTAAGCGATTTGTTAAAAAAGAACAGACACTATAAATCAAAGGTTATTATGTCTAGTCAGTATTTGAACGACCTACGGCCAGAAGCCATAAAGCAGTTAGATTATTTATTAATCTTTCCAGCCCAATCTCAGGACAAAATGGAACTCGTGTATAAACACTTAGACTTATCTTTCGACTTTGATTACTTTCTTCAAAAGTATCACGAGGCAACAAAAGAGAGATTTAACTTTTTATATGTTTCAAGTGTAGATGATGAATTACGGAGGAACTTCTCACAAAGATTTAAATAAAAAAAAATCAAATATTAAATAATTATTTTTTTATATAGTATATGGTAGTAAAAACAACTCGTGTTGAAGTCATTCCAACAATCGGCAAACGAACTATTAACTCAAGCACAATGGCTGGAGGTAAAAAGAAGACTGGACGGAAGAAGAAGCAAGGAGGCAAGGGGCAGGCTGGCGGTAAAATTAACTGGGCAAAGGTTGGGAAAACGGCAATGGCAGTGAATAAATTTCTTCGTGATAACAAGATTATTTCAAAGACTGCGAATGCCCTTGGTGATGTCGGAGTACCATATGCATCTCGTATCGGGTCTACTGCCGCGAAACTTGGATATGGTAGGCAGAGCGGACGTGGTGCCTTAAAGTTTTGAAAAGATAATTGTTTGAAATTATGTATAAATATTTTTTTGTTTTATATAATGAAAACGAAGAAACAGAAATTAAGACCCCCGCGGGTTTATAGAAACAAAAGCGGGAAGCCGTATATTATCCAGAAGGGTAAAAAATATTATCTTAATTTTGGCAATAAAACAAATGATATGAGCACACTTCAAATTGTTAAACTTTTTATGAAATACTTAAGCAGACCAAATAAGCCACGCGAGCGTGGCGATACTCCAAAAGCAAAGAAAAAAACAAAGAAGGAAGATAATCTCCGACATGTCGGAGATAAGAGGAAAGTCCAGAGCCTTTCTGAGATTGAGCAGAATACAAGAACAGCAATTCAAGACCACTTAGACAAACTCAGAAAGGAAAAGTATGAAGGTATTGAAGCCATAGAGAAAAAGGAAAAGACAGCAAGGGTGAATTTAGAAGAGGAGAAGAAGAGGCAAGAAAGAAAAGACATAGCCGATGCTAAGGAAAGACAAGATATAAAGGACAGGGAACATAAAAGAGAACTGGCGGAGATTAAGGAAAGACAGGAAGAAAAATCTAGGGAACAGAAAAAGGAACAACGACTTATTCAGGAACTACAGGCAGAACAACGACATAGACAGGGATTATTGACTGCTCCAGTTGCACAGCCTATTATAGCGAACCCTAATCCCCCTTCAACTACAAATAAACCAAAGAAAACCGCAACTACATCTTCCCCAAAAATAACTGATATAACTGACAAAGTAAATAAACAAGAAAAAGATTTGAAAGAAGAAAAGAGACGAAGAATTATTGATGAAATGTTCTCCGAGAAAACTAGAAAAAAACGTGTCAAAAAAATGAAAAATAATACAATAATAAATCACCTTAAAAAAGCAGGCATTAATATCCCTATAATAAAAAACAAAGGTTCAAACGACTACGCCACTAGTTTAAAGAGATGGTTATACACACAAAAAATCACTGAAAACATATTATCGGCAGAAGACGGATGGAATAAACTAGAAGAATTTACAACAGAAATGATTGCTAAAAATGAAAGCAAAAAGAATGAAGAAAAAAAAACTCCTGTAAATAGCACTCTATCACCAATAGACCAACCCCATTTTGAAAATTCTCCAGATGCTAAACAACTTATATTTGAAATGACAAATCCACAACCGACAGATGTAGCACCACCCACGAGCACAAGTTCTGCGGAGCCACCATATCTCCGTGTTGGAGATATTCAACAACAGCAAGAGGAGACAACCATACCCCCGAGCGTCGCGGAGACACCAGAGCAACAGCAGGAGCAAGTCCCATTACAAGGTGAGGGTCGCGGTTTAATGACTAATGAAATAGATGACATAATGAAAAAATATGGATGGTATCTCGGAGCGATAGCCAGTGATGAAATCTACAAACTAAATCCAGAAAAAAGAAAGCGATACGGATTTATTATGAATTTGGACAATCACAAACAAGCGGGGTCTCATTGGATTGCTATATGGGTAAGTCTAGATAAAGACAGGAGTGTTGAAGTGTATGACCCATTAGCACTTTACCAACCAACGGAAGACTTTCAGCAACAAATGAAAAGGCTAATAGATAAAAGCCACCCCGATAGTTATTTGTTAATGAAGGTTAATCAAGTAAAACAACAATCCAACACCTCAGACACGTGCGGTTGGCATAGTATGAGATTTTTAATGGAGCGGGCGAAAGGCAACCGATTTAAGTTTAGTTCGGGTTTCACAGACCTAAAAGAAGAAGAAGCGGAAAAGTTGAAAGCACAGAATGGATATGGTAATTTTGATACTTTTATCTGATATTTGTAAATCCACACTCCCGCTACCGCTCCCATGTGTTTTACAAACATCGAAAACAGATTTAATTTTTCCAAAATAAAAAAAACGATGTTTTAGAATAAGCGAGAGTGAAACGAAAGCGCTATTCTGAAATATCTATATCATGGATTACAAAGGGGGCAGGTCAAGTGGTATCTATTACATAAATAGTAAAAACATAATAACAGGCACAGATAGCGACTTTACACACGAAATAAACTTAAAATCACTGGACAATCCCACACATTGTAAAATTCTTCATATCTATGTGCCGAAGTCGTATTACTCCGTAGCCTCTCCATATAATACTTTTACATTATCCGAAGACGGATATGAGGCTTTAATTACAATACCTGAGGGAAACTACACAATGAACAATCTAAAAAATAAGTTGTCGGAGGTGCTAACCGCAGATAGCCCAAATAATTATACTTATGTTGTATCCAGTAATAATACAAACATAGAACCAGAAGATGGCAAATTAACATTCAGTGTGTCAGAGAATAAAGGTATTCAACCGCGGTTTATATTTGATGCTGATACACGTATTCACGAGGTAATGGGATTTGATAGAAACTCCACATATTTCTTTGCTAATGATTTAATTAAATCGCCAAATGTAATTATTCTAACTGGCGAAAAAACTCTGTATCTTCAATCGGACTTAGTTGGTGAAGGAGATAATCACGTGCTACAAGAAATATACACAGCAAACGAAATTCCTTTCGGCTCTGTCATTTATGATGGAAGCGGGTCTGAGTATGGTAAAACATTGTCCGCTAGTTCAAACAATGTATTCAGGTTTTACTTGACGGACGAAAACGACCAAGCAATAAATCTTAATGGTTTGGGAATAGTTATGACTTTATTGGTTTATCGTGAAACTAATTATTTTAGTTTATTTAATTCATTCTTTAATTTGTTGAAATCAAAGTGAATTATTTTTGATGTAAATATAAGATATGTGTAAAGAATGTAAGCCGAACAACTTTTGCGAACACAACAAACAAAAAGGGCATTGTGCGGAATGTGGCGCATGGCGATGTGAAATTAGCCCGTAGGGCAATTGTTGATAGCTTGCTATCAAACTAATTTGTAATGTAAAACTTAGTAGTAAGCAAAGTTTTCATAACCATATTACTTCAAAAAGGCACATTAATAAGATTGATGAATAAACAATAATTATTTTAGAATTATTTATTTTTTTTCTATAAATATATTCTTGTGAATTAGTTAATTTACAACACTTCAAAAAAAAAGAAAAAAATGCCTGTCCAATACGGAGGAGAACTAGTCCATCAGACTAAGGAACTGCTAACTGGTAAGTATGAATTGAACAAACTTACCACTCGTGAAGGCTCACAACCCGTCGCACTTACTACTGCTGGTGGTCTGGAAAACACCTTTGAAATTCCTACTAGACCTTTGAACCTTGCGAGGAGTGTGTTGCGATTTACATACACTCCGTCTGGTGGAGGTGCTGGCGGTCGCTACAATCGTATATATATGGATTGTCTGTCTATGATTAAAACTATTGAATTGCGAAGCCGAAGCGGGCAGTATCTGTGTAATCTTCAACATGTGGGGAACTACACTAAGGTGATATGGAAACCAGAAATTAAGTATGAAAAATTTATGGCACTTGAAAATCATGGTGCTGGCGTGGCTAGTGGTGCTATGCTTCAAAAGTGTAATGCAGGAAAAGTTGAAATTGGAACTAGAGCAGAGAGAAAGACAATTACTGATGCGGCAGATGTTGCAGGTCTTAAGGCTGCAGTTCAAGCATACTACAAAGTGCCTCTTGTTAATGCCCGTCGCCACGATGATACCGCTCTCGCTGATAGCACTGCTGGAACCTATAGCCTTGTTAATGTTCCTTTTGAGGAGGCTAAGTATTTTGAAGGCGGTGGTGATAATACTGCCACCCCTGTTATTAATGTTAAGTTTCCTTTGGGTATGTTGTTTGGCACTATTTTTGAACTGGATAAGACTATCGGATTTAATGAAATTTTGGATTTGCGTATTGTGTGGGCTGAAACCAACCGCTCTTCATTCTATGGTGCTGATGCGAGTGCTATCTCTGCTGGTGCTGCCGCTACGACCGCTGGGGCTATTGTCTCTAACCTAAATCTATTCCTTGCTGTTGAGACTGACCCAAATGTCATCCTCGGAGTCCAACAAAAGATTGCGGGTGAAGGTTTTCCGTTTAAGATTGAGTATCCTATCGCTTGGAAGCAAAGTCTTCAAACAACTCAGCAAAATTTTGTTATCAAAATGAACCGCTCGCAGGGTGAGAGAATTCGTCGTATCTATACATCTGTCTTTAACAGCACTGAGAGTGCCAATACTTCTTTTGATAATGATAATAGAGCAGATGGTAAAGTTATTACTTATTACACAACACTTGATGGAACTCGTCTCCAACAATTTGACGTTGACACATCTGAGAATGAAGACTATATGATTTTGAAGGATAAGTTGAAGGGGAGTGCTATCCTAAACAGCGATGTCTATCATTACAACTGGTTCCACGTAGATACTTGGGATAACAACCGCCCGCTATGCGATAAGGATACCGACGGCTATGAGGTGAGTGGTCTAAGCCTTGACACCGAGAGACGATATGAATTTTCAGCGACTACTCCAAATGCTATCCAAAACCATTACACTTATGCCATTCTTCAACGAAGTGTGCTTGTTAAGGGAATTGAAATTTTGATGAGTTAAAAAAGAATAATAAAAATAAAAAATATTTTTTTTGTTTTATATACCCAAGAGATGACCACTCATCAACGAAATTTAATCGCACAAAATCCAGACGGCGAATTTATAAATGTCAGTGTTGGATATGATGGTAATATGGAAACAAATAATTCAAAAACCGCTTTTGGTGAAGCAGTAGTAGGTCAATTAACACCAGTATTACAAGAAATCTTTCCATATACCATTAATACTAGGATATGGACAAAAACAGAAACAAAATCGTCTGTGTCATTTTTGAATAATATGGCTGAATTGAAAACAACTGCTAATGCTACGGCAGATGCTGGATTAGTAAGTAAAAGGAGAATAAAATATAGAACTGGAATGGGTGTCCTCGCCCGCTTTACTGCTATATGGACAACGGATGACACAAAAGATTACTATTCATTTATTGGAATAGGAAATGATCTCGTTGATGGATTTTATTTTTACAAAAATCAAGCAGGAATGAATATCGCGCATATTAAAGGAGGTGTTGCAGTTTATATTGACCAAGAAGACTGGGACGACCCATGCGATGGTAATTTTGCTATGCCGAACTTAGACTGGAGCAAAGGAAATGTATTTCAAATTCAATTTCAGTATCTTGGGTTTGGTGCTATTAAGTTCTATATTGAAAATCCCATAACAGGATTATTTCAATTAGTTCATATGATTGAGTATGCGAATGCGAATGAAGGTGTAAGCCTGCGAAATACAACATTACCTTTTACGGCAGTCATGAGAAATGATGCAAAGACTGGAATACAAATTCTTAAAACGGCGAGTGCCAGTTTATTCATTGAGGGCTCAAATACTATTAATACCAGTATTACAAATACTGCGGAAGGAGACGAAAAAACGAGCACCACTGAAAGCCCCATTTTAAGTATCAGGAATAAAGCACTATTCAATAATAGCCTCACCAACTATTCAAATGTCTTTCCTTCCTTGGTAAGTATTACAAATGAAGATACTAAGTCAAATGTCGTCAGAATGGTATTGAATGGGACACTAACAGGGGCTGGTTTTGCTGATGTTGATGCCACAACTTCAATCGTAGATACAGACACAAAAGCAACCGCTATCGCTAACGGAACGACAATTTTTAAGATTTATGTAAATGCCGCCTCAACTCAACAGATTAATCTCAGAACATACGATATTCAATTATCACCGAACGATGTTTTGACATTCACACAGAAGGCTGTGTCGGCAGGTGCTGGTAGCAATATTAATGTTATCGCTAACTTTATAGAAGATTGGTAAAATGGATGGATGGATGGAGTAATTTTATATTAAAGATAAACTCCAACCATTATATAAAAATGAACTACAACAAATATCAGAACGGAAAAATCTACAAACTTATCTGTAATAAGACAGGTGAGGTGTATATCGGAAGCACAATTAAAACATTAGAGCATAGAGCTAAAACTCACACATACAATTTTAATCAATATAAACGAGGTGAAACAAATTACACTTATTCGTTTTCAATTATAGAAAGGAATGACTATAGGATTGAATTGATTGAAGTTTTCCCTTGCGACAGCCACCTTGAATTAGAACAAAGAGAAGGATACTGGATAAGACATACAAAGTGTATAAACGATAATTTTAAAACTGGTATCTCAGTCCCGTGTAATCAGAATAAAAAAGAATACAATAGACAATACAAAGAAATTCATAAGGAGAGATTAAGAGCTCATAATTTAAAAAAAGTTGAATGCCTTTGTGGGAGACGAATTGTTCATTCACACAGAAAAAGACATAAACATTCTACATATCATTTAAAGTGGGTCATAAGATGTCATAGCGAACTAAATCATTTGTAGAAAGCAAAAAAATACAATAGAACAAAATATCAATTATAAATATTTTTTTACCGCATCTTTATTATTAAAATAAGGTTGTTGAATTAAATATTCAAGGTATGGTTTATCAATCTTAGCGACATCTTCAATTTTCATTTTTTTATACTTACCATATTGAAGAAAAATGTCTGCTTCGTGTTGTTGTTCTTCTTTCTTTGCTATCTCTCCAATCTCCAACGTGTTGGAGATATCTACATTAGCCTTTATTTCAGTAATTCCCGTTTCTTTTAAATCTGCAGTCGTAAAAGGAGTGCTTTCTTCCTCCATCATTTTCGTCAATGTCTCCTCTAACGGAATAACTACTTTAACATTATCGTCCCTTGGCTTGTATTGCTCATAGAAAGATACAATGTCGGGTTTAGTCCATTTAATAGTGGGTTTCTTAACTTCGCTGTCAAGGTTCCATTTTTCAATTTCATTCAAGTAGTCCTGCTTGGTGCTTAGGTCTGTCATTGATATACTATTAATATTATTTTTTTATTAATTTTATTTAAGAGTATATAGTATGTTGTATATACTAAGCGGAGTAATGTTTAAAACAAAGAAAGAAATAATAGTATATATAAGAAATATTGTCAGCAAATATAAGCACAATGAAAAGTTAAATGAAAACGATAGTAATTTTATTAAGGGTATTATAATTAATCATCCTGATTATAAGACAAAATTTGAACATTTGATAAATTGTGAAATTGATGTTGAAAATAATGGATATGGTAGTAAGCACTTTCGTATAGGAGAAAAAGCATTTTCGTGGTATAATTGTATTAATTACATTGGGGTAAATAAAGAGAAACAAATGATGAGATACACCAAGACCAAATTTAATGATGCTTGTAGAAATACTATAAAAAATCAAATAGAAGAATATTTAAATAGAATGGTAATAGACATTTTCATTGAGCCGAAATATATATGTGAAATAACAAAAGAAATACACGATAGAAAAAACATTCATGTTGACCATCACTTTGAAAAAATAAAGTTTAAAGAAATTACAGACCGATATTTAGAAGAGAATAAATTAAATTATCGCAATGTAGAAATAGAAGAAAGAGAAGACTTTAGAGAAATTCTAAAAGAGCCACACTATACACAATTTAATAACTTTCATAGAGAAAAGGCAATATTAAGAATAATAAAAAAAGAAATAAATTTAAAGGAGAATGTAGTGTGATTATAGAATATATTTAACAATTTCTTTTTTGAGTTCTTGATAGTTTACCATCATCGGTTGCTTGTTCAACCATATTAAGCATTGCTTGTCAAATACAGCGACATCGGCAACGGACTTCCCCTTATATTTTCCAATAGGTAGCAATCCTTGTTCTTGAAGTTTTTTACTTTCAGATTTATATTCATTTACATGTCCATCAATGACTTGCTTGATATCATCCAAAGTAAATGTTTTATTATTGATAGAAAGTTTTTCAAATTTTTCCGCGAGAGACTTGAGAGACATTAGTATATACTATAGGATATAAAAAATAAAAAATTAATTAATTAACTATTTATCAACTACACTCTCTCTCGTTTCTAATGTCTTTGATATCCTCGCGGAATGCTATCATTATCAGTATAGAAATCTCGTCCGCACCATCTCGTCTTATTTACAACTTTTACAACATACTTTTGGTGTTGAATGCTAAAGTGTTCAATGTGTTGCTGTTTGCTGTTTCTGCTCGTGTGTATCTTCTTCATTATGAAGTCTCTTGTGTTTGTCAGGCTTTCGCCCTTGTCCATTAGTTCATATGAAGCAGGATTTAATTTCTTCAAGTCCAATCCTTTTCCTCTAAAGTGGAAATGTGTCTTGCCTCGTTCGTCTCCCCTTTTTACATATTCCAACATATACAATTTTGGGGCTATCCATATTCCTCTTATTATCTTACAATCATCTCCAAGGTCATCACTCATACCGCCGATTGATTTATCTCTAAATCTTCTTATTTTTTCTATCGTTTTTACATGTGCTTGAATGCTGTCTGTGTCTGTATAATAATAATCATTTTCTAGATTGTTGTCTGGATTAGCCTCCGTCATATATTTATACATAATTCGTCTGCTGTATGCTAATATGAAGGCTCCGCAGTGTGTCGGTTTTGTAATTTTCTTTTCTAATGTTTTCTCGTCTCTTGGAATTCCGCTGATAAGCCATAAATCGTCATTAAACTTTTCAATATCGGTTATCACATGACTAGCCCAAAATTTCCAATATTCACTATTTTTTGAAATATACTTACTCGTTGAGTTTATCGGTCTTTGGATTGTCTTCCCGTATAAGGCATTCATAAATAACTTAGCGAGTAGATATTGTGGTGTTCCTTTCTTTGAATTTTGTTTTTTCTTGAATAACTCCAAAATGTAATCTTTAAATACTGGTTCGGCTCCTTCCGTGTAGTATCCGCGATTAATTTTAATCTTATATCCAAGTTCCATCATGTCTTCAATATCAACACTTGTAAGCCATTGGTCATTCATGTCTTTTAGTTCCCACTTTAAACAACCCTTATCATCTCTAAAAGGCACTCGCGGGTGTAAGAGATTTTTTGGTGATATGAAATCAATATTCCATATACCCAACTTACCCAACATTTTCTCTGTTGGTTCTTTATGTTCTCTTATTTCGCCCGTCATATAGTCTTCTAACATGGCTGTTGGATAAAGCGAGACTACATCCGCATCAATGAGATAATCTTTAATTTCATCAAAAGATATTTCTCCGTTTAAATATTTTTCGTATTGTTTTGAAATAAATCTTCGTTTGCTTGGATAAGTTCTAGCCCCATAAATAGCCTTTCTAAAATCTTTTTCTTGGTTCAATTTTGGAAGTTGAATAATATATTTTTTATCTATCTCTTTTTTCCATAAGTTGAAGGTCAATGAAGACGTTGACATAAACTCGGAGAGATTGGTCTTATTCTCTTCAAATGTTGATTTATTCAATCTTTCATATAATTCCTTCAAACCCATAACATCACAGGCGAGATATTTTAAGCAGTCATTCTTGGTTTCTTCATCCAACTCCTCCCACCTTTTCGCCTTACTATGATCAAAATCGCCTTTTAAAATATCGCATCCTAAGGTTTCAAGGTTCTTCTTAAGGCTTCCCTCCGTGTGCTTACACAAGTCCCAAAATTTCATATTCTTGTATTCCATTGAAATGATAGCACCATTATTAATCAATGGAGTATCTTTTATCTTTCTTTTAATGAATTCTTTCTGAATGAAATAATGGTCAAATTTCGCTCCATTAAAGGCATTAACATATAATCTCGCTTCGGGTTTCTTCTTTTTTAATTCGTCAGCATATTCAAAAATGATATCAACCAATTTTGAAATACAATCATCACCAGCGACATATTTAAAACCAATGTTTCCAATGGTATAGCCCGCTATATATGGTGTGTGTAATTCTTGCTCATTTACGAATGTTTCTAAGTCGTAATGAAAGATTTCGTCTTTGTTATTATATGACATTTCCTTGAAGGTTGTCAATAAACTATCAACTCTGTCTTTCTTTTTTCTTAGTTTCGCCATAGCATATGTAATTCTCTTATTATTACATCTATGACTATTAAAATAAGTTTTGAAACAATCCTCGCATCTCTTTTTGGTTCTTCCGATAAATTCTAAATAATGTCCTTCATCCAAATAACAAAGGACATCAGCAGAAATTAAAGGGTCTTCGTAATTTCGTAAAGTTTGTTTTGTTGTCGCATCGGTTATTTCATAATACTTTCCTTCAATACAATATTTTTTTAGAATTTCAAAACCAACCGAAAAAGGAATGAATGTATCAGGTTCAAGATTAAATTCTTTTCTAATTTCATTACAGGCTCTTTTGTTTGTCTTGAAGTTCAATATTTTTTTATTGACTTGAAAGAAACAATTATTATTATTACTTCTTGGATTGATATGTGTTCCTTCGTCTGTTTTGGTTTTCTTGTCGTTTCCCGATAAATTACAACCTCCTCCGTTTTCTTGGATAAATTCAATTCTCATATATTGAATAAAGCGGTCATAACCATTCGCACTCGCCTCAATATTTTCCTCATTGTATAGTATTATGGCATTAAATAAGTCTTCAATATCTTTTATCTTTACCGCATTAAAAGTTTTCCATCTATAAAACTTTTCATCGTCTATATCGGTAATATAAGCAAACTTGACATGGATACTCGCTTCGTTCGTCATACCTCTGCTTCTGGCATCTCTTACCGCTCTCATAAGTGCCTTCTCAATCTCATCGCTGTCATAAAAGTTAATATCAAGTCTCTTTAATCGGTATGTATATGAATTTAAGGCTCTATTAAATCTTGGTCTTAATTCAATAAGTTTTACTTCCCTTCGTCTTGGTTCTGTAGTTTTTGTTTCCCTTAAATTCGCTCTTACCCTCAATAGTTCAACATTTTCTTTTGCTGGTCTTGGTGGTAAAGGTGGTGGCATGTTATTTTTATATCAATACGAATATAAAAATATTGAAAAATAATTAATAAATTATCTGTTATATTTATAACTAATAATATATTATCCTTAATATAAAATTCATATATATTATTTTAGTGCTTCTTCCATTCGCTTTAACTTCATTAAGGCCTGCTTTACTTCTTCTCTTTTTTTCTTTCTTCGTTCCGCTATTAATGTTTTATTTTGGTTGTAATATTCCATTGCCTTTTGCTTGTGCCTTTCGGGGTCTTTCTTTATGAATTCCCTAGCCCTTTTCCGTAAGGCTTCCTTTTTCTCTTCTGGAGTTTTGTATATTGCTTTTCTACCCATCTTATATAATACAAAAAAATAATCTTTAATATAAATTAAATATTGTTTATGATATTAATCATATCATTGGGTTATGATATGATGAATTGTAATTTCAATCCCGTAATGTTTTCCTAATCCTCCTCCATAGATTGAATAATATACTTGTTTCCTTCCTTTAAACTTAAGAGTTCCTGCCAAGTGTTTATTAATATAACCTAGTTGTTTTCCGCTTTCTGTTTCAACCTTTACCGCATTTTTATCAAATTTGTTTTCTGGTTCGTGTTGAATGAAAACTTTTTCGCCTCGCCCGATTGTTTTAAGATAAGAGATATTTCCCTGTCTCCCATCAAATGAAACACCCACAACTCTGGTCGTCGTCATCTTATATAATAGTAGAAAAAATAATCTTTAATATAAATTAATTATTGTTTGTTTTCGTAATATTTTTCTATATCATCATTTCTACGACAAATTATTTCAACTAGTCTCCCACCTAACATAATCTCCTCTTTCTCCGCGAAGAAATCTCTATGAAAATCTGTTTTTTCGTGTGTGTATTTACCATATATTCCTATAGTCTTACCACATACACAAGTATATTTCTGTTTAATCTTTTGCTTTCTCCATTCTGATTTCTTTTGCTTTGCTAATTGTTTGTAATCTGTATTTTTATTATCTTCTTCGTATTTTGATAATACTTCCTTTTCGTAAAACTCCCTTGCTTGCTTTTCTGCTTCTTCCTTTGACCTATTTCTTGTTATACATATTTCTTTCTTCTTCTTCACACCATTCTCACACCATTTTATATAAACTCTATCTGTAGAGACATATACACCACCTTTCGTAATTTTTCTAACCATTTTATATTAGACACTTTTTTATTTACTTAATAAGGAATTTAAAAGTGTCGGATATATACATATGTTTTCTCTCAGTGCTAGATAGGGGGCTCTTTGGGGTGTTTTGTGCTCTTGTATTGATTGTGCGGGAGATAGCGAAGGAAGGCGAAATCCTTTCATAATAAACACTGGAAGTGGGCGAAAGTTTTTGCCCAGTTCCAGTGTATCAACTACTTTACGGGGCGTGTCGTTGCAACTTCTTGTGCAGCGTGTAAGTAGTGCAGGCAGGCTTTTGCGAAGAGTTGAGCTTGAGCCCCTTTCAGCTTGCCGGGGAAACGAGGCATACCTGTAAAGCATGATAAAGGATTGCCAACCACCACCACTAATGATTGTCATCTATGTCATCCTCTCATAGTCGCCAGCCCCCCAGAGAAACAGACAAAGAGAAGAAAGTCTTATTGAAAAGAGGAAGGGATTCTTCGATTATTGAAAGCCGTTGAGTGGGAGGAAAGGAGAGAGTGGCTTGTATTGTATGTGTGTATGTATGTATGTATGTATGTATGTTATGTATGTATGTTATGTATGTATGTTATGTATGTATGTACATATGTATGTATGAATGTATGTGTGTATGTATGTGTGTATGTATGTATGCATGTATGTATGTAAGAAAAGAAAAGAAAAGAAAAGAAAAGAAAAGAGAACAGGGAAGAAAACTGAGCAAGACTAAACAAAAAGAAAAGAAAAAAGAAAAGAAAAGAACAGAAAAGAACAGAAAAGAACAGAAAAGAAAAAGAAAAGAAAAAAAAAAGAAAAAAGAAAAGAAAAAAGAAAAGAAAAAAGAAAAGAAAAGAAAAGAAAAGAAAAGAACATGCCATGAATGTAATTTCACACAACAAATACAATACAGCAACAGCCATCTTTTCGCGGAAGTCTCTTGTGCAGGAAAAAGGAATCCGGACTCGACAGATTGGCATCACTGGCGGTTGTGGTTCAAAAATGGGTGACCACGACAAAATTTCTCTATTCCGGGTGTAAGCTATTTTGATGATCCTCGCTCCATAATGTCAACAACTTTGCCAAACAGTTGGTCGTCGGTGAATACCAAGTGCAGTTGCCCTTGCTCGCAAATCAGTCCTACTGGGAACTGGATCTTTTGGTGTAAAGATTAATCCGTTGATATTGGCCTTTGATTTCTTGGCGCGATGGAAATGATCCTGCATACATACATACATACATACAGCTACATACATACATACATATGTACATACATACATACATAACATACATACATACAATGTACATACATACATATGTACATACATACATATGTTACATACATACATACATATGTACATACATACATGCATACACATATACATACATATATACATACATACATACATATGTACATACATACATACATACATACATAATATAATGTACATATATAATGTACATACATACATTCATACATACATACATACATACATATAAATACCATACATACATACATGCAATACATACATACAGTCATACATACATACATAAATACATGCATATGTACATACACACATACATACATACCTACATACATACATACAACATACATACATACAGACACA
>WBZZ01004306.1:145000-157500 GCA_019918135.1 Paulinella micropora | reverse complement strand
TACATATGCATATAATATAATATTGTATAATGCAATATACTGTGTATGTAGGAATGGAAAACGCGGGTGAGGACATTGTTATTGGCGTCATCGACACAGGCATCTGGCCAGAAAAGTATGTTTGTATATTATTATTATTATTATTATTATTAATATTATTATTATTATTATTATTATTATTATTATTATCATAATTATGGACACCGTGATAGCCCAGTGGTCAAGTTCTACCATCTGGGCCCTGTCGCCAGTTCGATTCCCGTCGGTGCCACCAGTATTTTCATTGAACATACCGGTCTATTTCTGGACCAGTATTTTCATTGAACATACCGGCCCGTCTGGAAGTGTTGGAACTGCCCTTGCGGGGGTGTCATTAGAGCTTATCGTCAATTCTTCGTACTCCCCACGGGTGAGACGATGGAGGCGCATGTGCAGAAATGCATCAGCCATTGACAGAGAAGCACTATTATCATAATTATTATTATTATTAGTCATTTATCATTGTTGTTGTTGTTGTTGCTGTTGCATGTAGTCCGAGTTTTCACGACGACGGCACGTACGGTCCGGTCCCCAGCCGTTTCCAAGGCAGCTGCACGCCAGGCGAAGGTAAAATATGTACTCCCTTCCTTGTTCATACATGCCATACTTACATGCCATGCATACATACCATACATTCTGCATACCATACATATATACCATACATACATACCATGCATACATACCATACATGCCTTTGCGTGTTTGTGTGTGTGGTGGTGGTGGGGAGGGATTTTTGACATACACATATATATGTATATACCTACATTATACATGTATGTATGTGTTTGTGTGTGTTTGGTTGGGACACGTTTAGAATTCGACATTTCCCTCTGCAACAAAAAGGTCATGGCTTGTCTATCTATCTATCTATCTATCTATCTATCCATCTATCTATCTATCTTGTCTACCTAACCGCGAAAACAAGAACAAGAACAACAACTGCTTCTACAAGAACAACAGCAAGAAGAAGAAGAAGAAGAATCTATCTATCTATCTAAATATCTATCTATCTATCTATCTATCTAATCTATCTATCTATCTATCTATCTAATCTACTATCTATCTATCTATCTATCTATCTATCTATCTATCTATCTATCTATCTATCTATCTAATCTATCTATCTATCTATCTATCTATCTATCTCTCCGTGTTCAGATCGTTGGGGCCAAGTTCTACCACGGGGGCTTCGGCACAGCTCAACAGCTCAAGCGAAAGTCTGTACGTGTGTGTATGTATCTATCTATGTATGTATGTATGTATCTATTTTTATATAAAGAGAGAGGAAGGGAAATCAAGCGACGGTTTGTATCTATGAATTATGTGCTATTATATGTACGTGTACATGTAAAAGTATTGATCTTCTTTTTCTACTAACCGGGTCAGGCTTTAAATGGCCATCCTGATTTCAAAAGCAACATACTATACTCTGATTGTATCCGCATGATTGGTTTCTCTCTCTCTCTCTCTCTATATATATATATATATACCTTTTTCTCTCTCTCTCTCTCTCTCTCTCTCTCTCTCCTCTCTCTCTCTCTCTCTCTCTCTCTCTCTCTCTCTCTCTCTCTCTCTTGCATGATACAGGCACCCTTCTGAGTTTGTGAGCGCGCGCGACGCGGCTGGTCACGGATCTCACGTGGTATGTGTATAGATGGATTCATTAGTTGATTGATTGAGTGATTGATCATGTCGTGCTTGGTCCGAGCAGGCGGGGGACGGCCGCAGGAACATTAACATGCTGGATTCATTCATTCAATCATTAATATTGGTTCATCGATTGATTGATCGTGTGGGGTAGGCGGGAACGGCTGCGGGGAATAGTAACGTGGAGGCTACATCTAAAAATCGCATCTTCGGCCTTTGTACCGGTCAACATCCATACATACTGACAATCGTAATACATTCATACAGACATACATAAAACCTGTATGTATGTATGTAATGTATGTATGTATGTATGTATGTATGTATACATGTATGTATGTGTGTGTGTATGTTACATATGTTTGCATGATGCATATTTTGCCAGGCGTCGCGCCCCGTGCTCGCATCGCCGTCTACAAGGTCTGTCTGTTGGGTCGGTTGTTGTTTCTCTTATTTCTTCATTAATTTGAACTCTCTCCAATAACTTTGGGTACTGAGTTGTTTGTTCTATCTATTTCGATCTACCCATCTGAACAGAAATTTGGCACTTTCGCGAAAAATTTAGCACTTGTTATATTCGTAAAACCCGGCCGATTTGTGAATTCATCAGTCTGGGAAGTTTGGAGACAAAAGACTTTTTCTTGATGAGAACAAGGTCAAACATAGAAAGCAGGGCACGAAAAAACTCGTTACACATGGCTGCAACAATCATCTGTTTCTTTTCTCAGAATTACGTGGTTTGTTGAAAATCGAAGAGAGAGAAGATAATGTTTTTCCAGAGTACAAGTTGGAACAAATGTATGTTTGGTCGTGTACATACATGTATGACTAGTATCAAGACATGTATGCATGTTTGCGTGTGTATGTGGATGTATGTGTACATGTGTGGATGTATGTGCTTGAATCTGTGCATGTCTGTCAGTACATTCATTGCATGATCAAAAAGTGACAAAAACCTGGCAGATGGGACAACAGACATACGTCATAATGTCAAGCCATTCATCATTTATACTTGATTGTTTCGAAGAACACGTCTTTCTTTCATTTGAGTATCGAATTGATGTTTTCTATCATTTCTTTGCTGAATGCTTTGGTCTACCAGACGTTTTCCTTCTTTTTTTTTTTTTTTTTTTTCTCAAAAGCTAATTTGGCACAAATCATCGAAGTTGTCGAGTGTTTCGTTTTCTCGTGATTGCAGTTTGACACATCACGTTTGAAAAGGTTCAGTAAACAGAACAAACTCGAATTGTTCATCCCACGGTGTCTGCTCTAGTTTGGAAAACAAATCGGTTTGTTGATCAAATTTCAGCCAAATTTCTGTTCAGATGGGTAAAGCTAAGTAGAAAACGTGTTCCCCTTCGATCTTTTTTTTTTTTTTTTTTTTTTTTTTTTTTTTTTTTTTTTTTAATATTTGGAATACGGAAACGCTGAGCATGTCATTTGAAAGTTCTTCTATGCTTTCAAGCGGTGGCTTCAGCATGGTTACAACCCTGCAATTCTAGAACGAAGAGATCAAAGCTGGACAATTTCTCCATCTGTTGCTATGTGTGTCTGAAGGTGTGTTGGGGCAGCGGCGGCTGTTTCACCTCCGATATCCTGATGGTGACACTTTCTCTCAGTCAGTCAATACCTTTTTTGCTTGCTGGGTCTGTCACTTCCTTCCTTCCTTCCTTGGTTTTCCTTCCTTCCTTCCTTCCTTGGTTTCCTTCCTTCTTGTTTCTTGCTTTCTTGTTTACATTGCTTTCTTGCTTAATTCCTTGCTTCTATCTAGCTATCTATATACATATATATATATATATATCTGTTTATATTTATGTCTGTTTGTCTGCCTATCTACATATCAGGCGCTGGAGCAAGTGTTGAAAGACAAGGTAGACGTTGTCAACTACTCCATCAGCGGCGCGAAACAACGCACGCTGGGGCTCGCGGTATTGATTTTTCTATTTTTGTTTGTTTGTTTGTTTATAAGTTTTTTTTTTTTTTTAAAATACTTATTTTAATATTTATTTGTTGCTTGGTTCGTTGGTTTGTTGGTTTGTTTGTTTGCTTGATTGCTTGTTGGTTGGTTTGTCGACATATTTGCTTATTTTATAGTCTTGATTGCTCGATCGGTTGATTGATTGATTGTGGTTTTGGGTTGGTTGGTTGGTTGTTTGACTGTTGATATATCATCTCCATCAGCCCGGCAATATACTGGGGCTTGTGGTGCCACCCGCCACCACGCTATATGTATTTATTTATCTATTCATCATATTTATTTATTTATTTATTTATTAATTTATTTATTTGTTCGTTTGTTTATTTACCACATTTATACATTTATACATGTAATGTGTTGGCGTAGGAGTTGGCTTTTCTGCAGCTTGCGTTGTCTGGTGTCTTCATCGCAGCTAGTGCCGGAAACTCGGTAATATAGCAGAATAGAAAAGAAAACAACACAAACCATGCAATACAATACAATACAATACAATACAATAACACAATACATCTGTCTACCTACCCACTTGCTGCCTCTATCTATCTAAATAATCCTGGAGACCGACTCTTCCACTGGCAACTACAGCCTGGGGTTCAGATCTAACTATCTCCTATATTGACGGTTTGTGTCCGTTTATCGCGCGCAGCGCAGGGCTAACAGGCGACCAAGTCCCGACCGGAGCCGTGATGTAAAGGGTTGATGAAATCGAGGTTGTAAAAGGTAACTCACAACGAGCGTGAACTCCCGAAACCTCGGCTTATCTCCTCATCATCTCCTTATGGCACACGCCCCTGGGGGATTCTTTTAGTGGTTGTTCTGTACAGTTCAAGGACACGTCTACCCTTCGGCTTAAATTGGGCACGGGCACCAACCCGAGCGGATGGTTGGTGTGCAGCTTGTGAAGTGCTGAGAGTTCCTGTCCGGGGGGTAGTTTTGGAGGCTTATGGTTTTTAAAGCTATGCCACGCCCCTAGATTAAACACTATCTATCTATCTATCTATCTTTCTATCTATCTACCTACCTACCTACCTAGATATGTACTTACCAATCTACCTACCTCTACTGCAGGGCCCCGCTGCGCGTACGGGTGCGCACAATTCTCCCTGGATGACTTCTGTGGCCGCTGGCACCCACGACCGCAAATATTTGGTGCGTTTGGTGGTTGGGGGGGGCCTGCAACTCTTGGCTTGTTTTGCACTATCTAAAAAATCCGGGGTTTCTGGTGAGTTTAGAATGTGCCGAAGTCTGTGTGTGTGTTGTGGGGCCGGTAGGCGGATGTGACGCTGGGCGAGAACGGACAAGTCGTGCAGGGCGCGTCCTCGGGCACGGGTGCGCCACACACACACACACACACACAAAGCTCCGGGGGGTGGGGGGGGTTACAATTTTGGGTTTTGCGTCATAGACCGGTGTGTTGTATTCTTGATATGTGGTTGTCTTTGTTAGTGTATTTCTGCAACACGTGTTGTTGTTGTTGTTGTTGTCATTTTTGCGCGCTTCTGCAGGCAGGTATTGTCTTTATATCTGGTTGCTGTGTTGTTGTTGTTCTTATTTTTTTGTTGTGCGTGTCTATAGGCTCAGGGGAACAGTTTTTGCCGCTAATCCTCTCCACCAGCGCGAAAAAGAGTGGTAGAGAGAGAGAGAGTGTGTTTACTTTTTTTTTTTTTTTTTTTTTTTTTTTTTTTTTTTTTTTTTTTTTTTTTTTTTTTTTTTTTTTTTTTTTCTCACACGTGTGAAAACTGTCTCGCAGGAGAAGAGAATGCGCGACTCTGCAAAACCAACAGTCTGGACCGCTCAAAAGTACTTTCTCTCTCTCTATCTCTCTCGCTCTCTGTATATATATATATATACATATATATATATATATATACATATATATATATATAATATAATATTTGCGTTTTAGGTGATGGGGAAGATTGTGGTCTGTGATCGTGGAGGCAACGCCCGCGTCGAAAAGAGTCAGGTCAGATCCCTTTGCTGCTCACTACTGTCTCACTATTGCCTTGATGATTGCTGCAACCCCACTACTGCCTTGATGGCCTGCTGCTGCCCCACTGCTGCGTCACTATCGCCTGGATCACCATTTACTGCTTCTCTATCGCTTTGATGACCTGCTGCCTCACTACTGCCCCACAACCGCCTCGATGACCTATCTCTATCTCTATATCTTAATCTCTGTTGTATATCTACAGACGGTAAAGGACGCTGGGGGCTTGGGGATGATCCTGCTGAACACCGAGGACGATTCACTCAATGTACACAAGCACACACACATACATGCATACATACACATAGAGATAGCCGAAAGAAGCAGACAGGTAGACACGCGAGAGAGAGAGAGAAGGGGGGGGGGGGGGGGATCCACATATAGGTAGATAGATGTAGCTAGGGGTGTTGTGCAGGAGGACCTACATGCTGCGCCTACGCTGCATCTCGATCTAGATATCTAGATAGTAAGATGGGTAGATAGGTAGCTATATGCAGTTGTGTGGCTGTGTTGTGTAGGAGGATCTGCATGCTGTCCCCACGGTGCACCTGGCCCTTGCGGAGGCTGCCGCCGTCAGAACCTACCTAAGTAGCACGCGTCAGACCTCTTCTCTCTCTCTCTCTCTCTCTCTCTCTCTCTCTCTCTCTCTGTCAAACACACACACACACACACACACACACACCCTCTCCATCGCTTCATCCTTGTTCTTCGTCTCTCCCTCACTTTTTCTCTCGACATGCCCACCTAAACCCCTTCCCCCCCCCCCCCCCCCTCTGCTCCCTACACCTCTCACCTGACCTTTTGCGGTGTGGCCGCAGAGTCGCCCATTGGGAAGATCTCGGCCAGTTACGTATCGCGCAACAACGTGGCGCCCGACGTGGCCCGCTTCTCCTCGCGCGGCCCGGCCAACTTGGCGGTAAGCCAGGACTAACGAAACAAAAATTATATATGTACATTTATATAAAAAACTATCACAGCGCACATAGGACGGGGTCGTGTTGTGTCCGGATGTTGTAGCATTTGGCGTCGATACCATACAATGTATTGCTTATCATATCATATCATATCATATAATACCACCACATCGCACGTAGGGGACGTGTTGACCCAGGGCATTCTAGCTCCTGGTGTCCATATCATACACTATAACCTGATAATAACATGATACCATATGATTCATTACATCGTGGCGCCTGGCGCCGATATCATACACTTTAACACGATATGATATAACATAATACAATATCATGAATTGCATCGCAAATAGGACGGAGATGTGTTGACGCCGGACATCATGGCGCCTGGTGTTGACATCATCGCGGCCTATTCCCCCGTCGAGAGTAAACCATATCTATCCATCTATCCATTTATCTATCTATCTATCTATCTATATATCTATTTTTACTCTACCCTTTATCCCCCTCCCAGCCCAGCCGGGGCCCTCTCTCTCTCTCTCTCTCTCTCATCATCTCTTCCTCTCTCTGACATACAGGTGGCGATCACTTTGTTTCCATCAGTGGCACCTCCATGTCCAGGTATGTTCGTATGATGCATCAATAAATCGATAGATAGAAAGATAGATAGATAGATAGATAGATAGATAGATAGATAGATAGGTAGGTAGGTAGGTAGGTAGGTAGATAGGTAGGTAGATAAATAATAGATAGACTTTCTCTGCGTTGTGTTATTATTCTAGTCCTCACATCGCGGGCATCGCCGCGTTGCTTCGCCACAAGTTCCCTAACTGGAGCCCTGCGGTCTATCTATCTATCTATCTATCTATCTATCTATCTATCTATATGCTGTCTGTCTGTCTGTCTTACCTAACTATCTGTCTCTCTACTTATCGTTCTTTCTATCTATCTATCTATCTATCTTTCTATCTATCTATCTATCTATCTTTCTTTCTTTCTCTCTTTCTTTCCACTATCTCTCCGACTTTCATCGTTGCGTTGATAAATACATTAGGCTGTCAAGTCTGCTATCATGACAACGGCGTCGCAACTCCGCAGTGATGGCACCCCCATTCCTGGTCTGCGTGTGCAATGAGAGGGATAAAGAGAGAGAGAGAGAGAGAGAGAGATCACAGTAGCGCAAGGTTGTATATGCATACGTGTGTAGCAGGGGGGTGTGTTGGGAAGTGTGTGTCTTAGGATTTGTTGTTTTCAAAGTATTTTTTATTTTATCTGAGACAAAGACAAGGGGGCAATATACACATATATAATATTTCTCTTATATCTATATAATACGTGTATAATATGTCTGTGTGCAGGCACGCCGTTTGACTTTGGTTCGGGCCACGTGGATCCCAGTCGTGCTTTCGACCCTGGTCACTTACATGCATATATTACATCTATCTATCTATCTATCTATCTATCTATCTATCTATCTATCCTATCTATCTATCTATCTATCTATCTGTAATGTTGTGTTATCTTGCCGCATTTCATCTTGGCATAGATTACATACATCCATATCTATCGTTTGTCTCGCCTCAACTTATCTTTGTCTTTTTCTTTTTGTTTTCTTCTCTTTCAATTAATATATCGTGTCTTAGGCTGTTCTTGTTTTCATCGTTTCTTATCTGATCTTAGCATATCTTATGTGTCCATATCGTGTCTCTTCTCTATCTACCTGCCTATCAATCCATCCATCCATCTATCTCTCTATCTATCCATCCGTCTATCTCTCTATATGTCCATATAGGGCTGATCTATGACGCTTCTCCGTATGACTATCTGGCCTTCAAGTGCGACAACCTCGGGCCTGAAAGCGACGAGGCTTGTGGTCCTTTGTTTTCATCTTTATCTTTATCTCAATCTTTACCTCAATATTTATCTTTATCTTTATTTTCATCTTATCTTCACCTTTATCTTTATCTTTGTCTTTCAGGTCAGTTGCCGGCTGTGGCTGCACGCGACTTCAACTACGCCGCCATCGCCATCGGCAGCATCGCTCTTACGCGGTACACATTCATACGTACATACATACATATTATCGGCCAATATCGGTGCAATGTTTGACAAGGAAGACGAGAGGCGAAGACAGCGAAGCTTTCGAGGTGTTTGCTGTGACTTCCCGGAAAAATACCGCATCTTAACATCCTGTCTCATCTTTTAGTTTTCTCTCAGACGGGAAGCGCACGCTGCACCTTGATATCGTATTACATTAATTGGTGTGTGTTGCTCAATGGTTGCTCAATGTTCCACAGGTCCGTGACGCGCACGGTGACCAACGTGGACACTGGTCAGCGGCCCACACAACAACATAACAACAACAAAAATCAAACTCACCGATCAAACACAACAACAACAACAACAACAACAACATTCAAAGTCGCCAAACAAATGCAACTTGCTCTGCAGAGGCGGCCACCTATCACGCCGAGCTGGAAGTGCCAGCGCACTTCAGCATGACAGTGTCACCCTCTCAGTTCACGCTACAACCGGTCTGTACACGTCTATCTATCTATCTATCTATCTATCTATCTGTCTATCTATCTATCTATCTATCTACCTTTATGAAGATAGGCAGGTCACGTAGCATAGGTAGGCAAGTAGGCAGAAAGATGAGAAGATAGGCTAGTGGGCAGAAAGATGAGATAGGTAAGTAGGCAGAAAGGTGAGAAGATAGACAGGTGACCTCACTTTACCGTGACTGCCGCCTTCACACTGCAACTGGTCTTAATGTCTTGGTATTTTTCTATGTGTCTATTCCCGCCCTCCTGTATCGCGACGCAGAAATCAAAAGATACATATTTGTAGATAGATGTTGTTTACGTACACTTAGAGATTTAGCTTCAGATGTATAGAATGCCGAACAGATAGATGAGTAAGTACAATAGCGTGTGTGCATGTGAATGCGTTCACATGTATATGTGAATGTGTGAAAATGCGTGTGTTTGTGTGTGTGTGTGTGTTTTGTTTTGTTGTGTCGGAACAGGGCCAGTCTGCAATGTTCACGGTGACATTCAACACCCTAAGCGGTCTACCTATATCTATATATCCATCTCTATCCATCCATCAATCCATCCCATCCATCCTATCTATCTATCTATCTATCTATCTATCTATCTATCTATCATCCATCTACTAGGCACGCCCATGGATACAACTTCCTTCGGCTCGATTACTTGGTCCTTACACACCTTGTATACACGTATACATATACATATACATATACATATACATATACGTATACATATACATATACATATGCATATGCACATACATGTACATGCCTATACATATACATAGGGTTGATGGGGTGCATTCGGTGCGAATTCCGGTGGTAGTCACTCACAACATTCTGATCGACGTAAAGGAAGAGCTGACTATTTTCCGTGGTACAAGATAGATAGATAGATAGATAGATAGATAGATAGATAGATAGACAGGTAGAGATAGAGATAGATAGGTAGAGTCACCTAAAGCATCAGCATAGACGTACAGAATCAGTTTATTCTTGCCCGTACTTGATTGATAGATAGATAGATAGATAGATAGATAGATAGATAGATAGATAGATAGATAGAGAGATAGATAGAGATAGATAGATAGATAGAGATAGATAGAGATAGATAGATAGATAGATATGTTTAACGTTTAATCTATGGGCGTGGCGTAGCTTAAAAGCCATTGCCTCCTATACTAACCCCAAGCCAGAACTCACAGCACTTCAGCCGCGCACCAACCACTGTCCGCTGTGGTTAGTGCCTGTGCCCAGTTCAAGCCGAAAGGTAGCCGAGCCCTCTTGAGCTGTACAGAACGACCACTAAAAACACTCCGCCAGGTGCGTGTGCCATAAGGAGATGATGGTCGCCAAAGCCGAGGTTTCGGGACTTCACGCTCGTTGTGAGTTACCTTCTACAACCTCGGCTTCATCAACCCTTTGCAGCACGGCCCCGGTCGGGAGATGGTCGTCTGTTTAGCCTTGCGCTGCGCGCGATTAACGGCGGACACAAAACCGTCGTTATAGGGGGTTTGGTTTTAGGCCGGAGCACTGAGCAGCTGGCCCTCTACATTGCCCCCGGATCGATAGATAGATAGATAGATAGATAGATAGATAGATAGATAGATAGATAGATAGATAGACAGAACATATGTACATATCATTTCTGTGCAGGCGCTAGTAATTCTGATGTTCGCTTTCCCGTTCAGTACGCCTGGCATGGCTCCCTTGCTGTTCGTGGTAACATACATAGCAACATAGAATAACATACAGATTATGCATTTTCCCATTCAATACGCCTGGGCATGGCTCCCTGGCTGTTCGTGTTAATATAGATAATCATAAATACAGTAACATGCAGGTTATGAATGTATGTATGCATGCATGCATGCATGTATGTACTGGCAGGAATGGGGCTCGCGGCTCCTCTAGTGTACACCGGTCTGACATTCACTCTTTTCCGATAGATAGATAGATAGATAGATAGATAGATAGATAGATAGATAGATAGATAGGTAGGTAGGTAGGTAGATAGATGGACATTTGCTCTTTCCCATTGCATCCCCACCCCCCCGGCCCCCCACCACATGCATACTCTTCCGTGAGTGAGCGAATAAGTAAGTGGAGTCTGTCTCCTTCTTTCGCTTGCTCCACCCCGCGCGCATGCGCACACAATATACATGTAAATATACATATACTTCCCGGGTCTTCTTTTTTTTTTTTTTTTTTTTTTTTTTTTTTTTTTTGGGGGGGGGGGGGGGGGTGCGGGCGTGCGTTGAGCATAGTGCCGCCACGGAGAAGACATAGATACCATAACATTTGGACTCGGCCTGCTGTCCGAGATTCCCGGGTCGGGGGGGGGGGGGGGGGGTGGTTGTTGAGGATGCCGCCACCGCAAGGTGTGCTTTGTGCCCACTTGAGGAAGGACTTGGCCTGCTACCCGAATCAGTGTCGCCAAGGAAAAGTGCGTTTTATAAAAATCAGCCCGCTGCCCACATTCTCGGGCCTAGGGTGGTTGGGGGGGGGGGGGGGGGGGCATGCGGGTGTCCCTTTGGAATATACATATAACTTTCCAGGATCGCTTACCATGGAGCAGAAGGAGTTTGCCATCGAGCTGCCCGTGTTGGATAAAGCCACTGTTTTTGTACGCATGGCGATCTTTGACGGAACGGTCGCTTGCACACACACACACACACACACAGACACTGTATGTATGTAATATAATATAATATGAAAAAATAAAATAATATAATATAATAAAATATAATATAATATTATATTATATTATATTATAATATAATATACTATACTATACTATACTATACTATGATATAATATAATATAATATAATGTAATATAATATAATATAATATACTTTGTTCTGTTTTGTGCTAGGACTTTGATATCGACCTCTTTATGCTGCAGGGCGACCAGGTCGTGGGAAAAAGCGAAGAATACGGTCACAAACCCGACGTTCATGACAACAACAAAGAAAGGGAAAGAAAGCGTAGGGGAGGGGGGGTATATCTTTATATCTTTTCTATCTATCAACCGCACAATCCCGTAGGCTCGGACGAAATGATTGACGTGCACAACCCCGAGCAAGACTACTACAGCGTGCGCCTCCACCTCTACAGGTCGGCCCACATACGCAGGGTCCATGCGCAGAATTCGCATTTTACCTCGACTGGAATCCCCGTGAAAATAATTGTTGCTGCTGATGTTGTTGTCTGATGTTGCTGTTGTTTTGTTGCTGCTGCTGCTGATGTTGTTTTGATCTTGTGGAAATAATTTAATATTCTGAGGGTTGTGCTCGTGTGTCACCCCGGCAGGACCAGTTCCTAGCTACTCAGGTTTATTATTCTACGCTACCCCGGATTATTAGTTTTCGCCTGA